>CM042138.1:1728329-1760829 GCA_023376005.1 Doryteuthis pealeii | reverse complement strand
TTAGCACAGTCGATAGGAAAGAATTGGTGCATCAATGAATGCCACGAACCCAATCAACGACTGACCTCAGGAATTTTGTATTCAGAGTTATACCTCTCCTAGACTGGTTACCTACCCAAGGTTAAAGAGCCCAGTCTGCCTACTATTTAACCCATAGCTGGAGGGAGAATATATGGATTCATACCTTTCCCAAGGGTATTAGCGCTATGTGCAATGCCAACAGCTTCGTCTAGGAATTGAACTCAAACTGACGAGTCCATTTTCCACGACTCAGCCTAAGTTCAGCCTAAAGTTGTTTTGTACCTTGCGAACACTATATTTTTTTGTGACGGCGAAAAGATTATAGACGTATATTGAACTATATTATCAATTATTTCCCGATTATATTTTCTCAGTATTTCAGCCGTTAAATTTTCTATAAACAGTTTTGTACAGATCCTGGAAGCAGTACCCCACAAAACAGCAGGTTTACATCCATTTCGGTCCCATATCGTAAACCATCCAAGAAAAGCAAGCACAACATGCTAGAAAACTACTGTAGACCGAAGAACGAACACATGAGCGATGTTTTCCTATGCATAAACATACCAGTGTTAGCCGATCAGTTGAAACTTATATTCATCAGCTCTATGATCGCTCGGTACCATGTAGTGTACTTGTCAAAAGCGATGGTCGATAGGGACAAATGGAGCGTGTGAGACAAAGGAATCGGTGCTGTTGACACATTTTTATAATGATGATTATGATGACGATGATAACGATGATGACCATTACATTTGTATGTTTTTAACAAACCCTTCAGCGTGTGACACAAGGTCAATTTATATGGACTGTCTTTTCAACTCAGGTTTGTAGTGGCAAACTGTGTTCAGCCCATTTTTTGACTAAAATATGCTTCTTCGTACACATTATACATTCTTCTGTAAATTTCACATGGTTTGCACTTATTAGCCACCAAAGATTTGATGACCGAAATCTGTTTAAGCCTCCAGCACTCTGTGTAAGTTACTGTCATTTTAAATAGCCTCAAAACAAATATTTTTGCGAGATTAAAATATTTTTTGCTCAAAACCAATTTCAAACAATGCAGGGTTTACATTTCTGGAAAAAGAAATCATTAAAAAAATTTCCCTTTAACTATTGTCTGGTCCTCGTATTATCGCATTTCGTTAAAATGTTTGGTTTATTATTTTGTAAAAATTAACTAAAAAATTAACAGTGTTTAATTTTTCCCTATCCTATAATGTTAAAGATCCCAGTCTGCACTACTATGTATTCATACTCAACATATGCAATTTAGAGTATAAAACACAAATGTGTTCCTCGTCTTTTATCAAATTCCATCAGGGGTTACAACAATATGTCATCGAAAAAAGAGGAGAATAATGGTTGCATATAAATCATCACAAGTAGGATGTGACACAAGGTCAATTTTTAAGTGAAAATTAATGGTTTTAATTCAGAGTTTTCTTTCTCCTAAACAGGTTGCCATACAAAGGCTAATAAACCCAGTCTGCCCTACTATTTACCCTTAGCTGGAAGGAGAATAGTTGGATTCATACCTTTCCGACGAATATTAACGAAAAGACTTGTCCCAGATTTGAACTCAGGTCACCATGTCTATTTTATATGACGATAACCATTAGATTACGTGCGGCTGATGTTTATTATTTGCTCTTTGGGTGAGTCTTAGAATAAACTTATTCTATCCACTGCAGAGAGGTAAGACCTCTCCCCAAAAAACAAAATCCCTGGTTATGATCCTAAACTTACTCTGATGATGCGTCTTCATTACTGGAGTTCTTTGGTTGGTCAGAGGGCATCTATCATGGAAAGTAGAAGGGGAAAGATCAAAAGATTGGTATTTGTTCACAAACCATTCCCTTCCATCCTGAATTACTCACCAATCCCTCTCTCACCCACTCACTTCCTCTTGTATAAATACAAGTGTATGTACAGTGCTTTAATAAATTGAGTGATGAAGTACCGCTTAAAGCAGAACGAAATATATCTCTTCACACCTACTTGTTTTGAGTTATTCCTTTTTGTCCACTTTTTCTTTATCTTTACCACATTCTGTCGGATTTACTCCAACCCTCCTGTTTTCATATATATATATATATATATATATATATATATATATATATATACCCGGAATTGTAGTACCTGTTAGTACCGTGTAAATGTTTCTACGACGATAATCACAGTACAAACGCATCCCCAATTACATTTTTAATACACACAAAAAGTTGATGATGTTTATTTAAACCATTAAAAAGAAAATCTAAATTTCAAAAACATATTACTTCAATAATTTTCATGACCCATTCGTTATTTAATTCAAATATGATCCAATAATTGTATCAATCGGCTACCTGTTGTAAAACTCGAGAATCTCCAATCATTGTTAGGTGCATTCAAGCCGTATGTGATCGAGCCAGAAGATTATGAATTATCGACGTCTCTAGACAAATGCATTCACCAACTGAATAAACACTTAAACGACGCCACCACCGCTAAAATCTTTTTTTTGTTGTTGATTGATCTTCTTAAGTTCAGCAGTGGTCTACTTATTCATAATGGAAAGAGTATTCATTTTGCGAATACAATTACATTCAGTTGAAGGTAGAAAAATGTTTCTATTTGTCAGGTTAATCTTTGAACAGACTGAGTTATCGACCGATGGCTACGAGCGGTGTGACTGAAGATAATATAATACTACTCATTAATAAGACAGTTTACAAAAGAGACCGAGTCTATTACTGTACAATAAAAGAAAAATTAAGAACATATATATATATATATATATATATATATATATATATATATATATATATGTATGTATTTGCGCTGCCTTGAGAGTATATTGGATAAAATAAAATTACAAAGAAGTACGCATTTTTCTTCATCATACATTTTTCTTAATTTAATTTTCTAATTTTACACACACACACACACACACACACACACACATATATATATATATATATATATATATATATATATATATAGGCCTGTATGTGCATATATATATATTTATGTCTATAACATGTATGTGCATATATATATATATATAATATATATAAACATAATATATATATATATATATTATATAATATACGTATGTATTTATATATAAATATATATATATAATATATATAATATATATATTATATATATCTATTAATATATATATATTTATATTCATATATATGTATTTTATTTATATATATGTAAATATAAATAAAATACATATATATGAATATAATATATATTACACATTATTATATATACATCTATTAATATATATATATTTATATATTATATTATATATATGTAAATATAAATAAAATATATATATATATAATAATATATATATATTAATAGATATATATAATATATATATATTATATATATATATATGTATATGTATATTATATATATATTTATATATATACATGCATATATGCACACACATTTAATATATAAAGAAAAATGCGTATTGTATTATATTATTATATATATTATGTGTATGTGTGTGAGTGTGTGTGCGTCTGCATATATATATGTATGTGTGTGTGTGTGTATTTATGATTCAACAATATAAATAATGTATTTTTATGTAATACTGATATTTACATAAAAGTAGCCTCGACAAAATAGTAAAAAAAGTGGGAAGAATGATTGTTTTACAGCAATTTCCTATCGGAATGGGGTCTGTCTGAGTATCGAGTAAATTAGCACTTAGTGCTGAGTCTGGCTATATCAAGTAGGTCAAGGTAATATCAAACATGGCTACACTAGCTTTTGTATAGTAACCAGTACACGCCTACAAAGCGTTCACACACACACACACACACACACACACACCACACACTCATATGCACACACATACACTCACACACACTATATATATATATATATATATATTTGTCGAATGACCCCATAGTATTCCAACTGACAATCTCCCAATCCCTAAACGCTGTTTACTCTATGTCTACGTTATTGTTAGATGTACATAAGCTGTCTCACCGATATTGCCCACTCTTTTTACCTGTAGTAAGCTATATTATTAATACTAGCAAATATATGCACCCTCCGGGTGCAAGTATTTACATTTTAATATAATAAAATATCATATTAAATTAGAAAGGCTAATGAAACTGTATAAGAATGCAGATAAAAAGATTTGGAACAGAGGGGGTATGATTGAAAAATAGAACAACTTTGAAACTAACTCTTCCATTATTTTCCATTACTCCCGTCTTTCATTGGTAAATTTTCCTAATTTAACTCTTCAGTTAAAATAGGAAGTAAAGAATAAATTTACAGTTATTTCTTCTTGTTAATGGATTTCTTTTAAGATTCATCCCCGATATTTTTGCTCATATTCAATAAGATAAAACCAAACAATTAGAAATCAATAATACTAAGCACATATTTATTAAAATCAAATTTTTAAGATCAATATGCAAATTAGCCTTCCAATTCACACTGTAATCCGCCATTTTGTTGTATATATAAATACAATTGCATGTTATTAGTATGTAGATATGGTCAACAGTCTTAATGATGTAAAACAATTTTATTAATAATTGAAGTTTAAATTAAAAATAAAATCATCGAGAATGTGATGTAAATAACTAAAAGGAATTGTGACTTGTATAGTAATATAGTTTCGGTTACAGACAGACAAACCCACAATCTCCATTATAATAAGATATATATATATATATATATATATATATTATATATATATATATATATATATCACAATAGAATTAGCGTCAATTGGACTTTATAGGATCCGAAACACGTGTTGTGCCTAATGAAATGTACGAAAACAAAATTCAAACCCCTTTGCTGAGATGGGACCTGCACAAGAATGCTGGGTGCGGTCTTGAACAAATCGTGGAAACAGCACCCCACAAGGAAGCAGCTCTATGGCCATCTGTCTCCCATCTCACAAAGCATCCGAGTGAGACGGAAAGACAGGCTGGACACTGCTGGAGAAGCAAGAACGAGTTCATAAGCGACGTTCTCCTGTGGACGCCAACACATGGACATGCTTGTGTGGGTCGGCTACCAAGGACCTACATTGACCAACTATGCAAGAATACTGGATGCTGCGCAGAGGACCTCTCTGGCATAATGAATGAGGGAGGGTTGGCGAGAGATTGTCATGGATATCCGTGCTAATTGCGCGACATGATATATATATATATATATATATATATATATATATATATATATATATATACATTTTTTAAAAGCGAATGTTATAAAATATTCCAACTGCAGTTTCTTGCCGTAGCAATTCTTCATGGAATTATTGCTTATTAGCCATCTACTTTTATTAATATCCGAGTTGTGCCCATTCTTAAGTACGTGGGTGTGCCACCCTATTTAATGCCAGAACCTACCTGGCCCAGTTTATGCTTATTCAAATGCCTACACTTGTTTGTCAACTCAGATCGCGAGTTCAATATCTTCCCTGGGTCTCTAGATTCTGCTATTTTTAGTTTCTCTTATAAGCACAGCATACAGGTTTTCATTTCCTTTATGTGAAGGTGCCCTTTTTATTATTCTCCACTCTACCCCTGGATCTCTACCATGCTTTTCTTTTAGTTCCCACACATATTTTGCAAGTGTGGTTGCTTCTCTGTACTTTCTATCCCTAAATGATAGCTTGTGCTTTGATATCCTATGCTTTACAGGTTGCTGGGTGGCCCCTACATATCTTACTTTTATATTTGGTTGTGATTTTATATACATACATATATATATATATATATATATATATATATATATATATATATATATATATATATATATATCTTAGCGAACCTGGTACAGCAGTAAAATAGTTGCTGACAATAGCGTGAAACATTTATTTATGGATTTATTAATTTATTTTAAAAAAATCCTCCTTATTTTATTTAATTAATGATATTATTTGAAAACAAACTCATAATTGCAGAAGGGTCAACGTTTAGAATAGTTTTAGGACTGAATTAAAACATGGAAATAAGTCAAACTTATTCTGAGAGTAAAGTAAAACTAGATAGGTAAAGTCGTCGTCAGGGCCGCCTAAAGTCGGTATCAGCCAGTCAGCGAAGGAAGTCTATCCCCTTTTCAATAGGGCTAGACAAAGGAGATTGATTTGGCGTCTGAGGTGGAGCGCCACACCTACCATCAGCTCCTTACTTTACCGCACAGATCCCTGTGCTACTCATACGCTGAGTTGGCGAGGACCGGTATCGAACTAGGAACCTTGAGGTTTCTAGCCGAATGCTCTACCGACTGAGCTAACCCGGATATGTGGTAAAGAGCCAAAAACTGATGTTATAAAGGTAAGAGAGCGGGAAGTTTCGACTTTAGAATTGAGTCCTGAAATTAGCATTGTCAAAGGACATCAAAGGAATTGAAAAGTGTTATTTTTCTTGTTGTGAATCCGATTGTCAAGTGTGGATAATAATGGGGATACAGTTGCACCTAGACTTACGAGTCTCCCATCTTAAACCTTCTTGCTTTGTGTTGAGAGCTTACATTTGAGTTACAAGCGAGCATCAAATACGCTTATATTAATGGAGGCGCGTTATCTAATAGTTAGAGTCGTAGAAAATGGACTTGTCGACCCGAGGTCAATTCCTAGACGAAGCTGTTTGCATTTCACTTAGTGCTAATACCTTTGGGAAAGGTATGAATCCAATTCTCCCTCCAGCTATGAGCAAATAGCAGGGCGGATTGGGCTCTTTAACCATGACTAGGTAACCAGTCTAGGAGAAGGAAAACTCTGAATTCAAACCTGTTAAACTACGCTTAAGAAATCGACCTTGTGACACATCCTGCTCGTGCGGAGGGGTTGGTAAATATATATATATTAATAAGTTTATTTAAACATTTAAGATTCAAACTTTATTTAAGTAATGAAAAATATTATTTATAAAAATGAATATTAAAATATTTCACAGCACATCATTCATTACAATTTATTTTATTATGTTTTTATACAATACAGTGCTGTTCTTTTTATTTAAAAAACGTAACAATAAAGTTAGTGTAATCGGGAGAGATTAATGGTACTTCAGTTCATTTTGATGGAGAAAACTTAATATGTAAATGCTAATACCCTTGGGAAAGGTTTGAATCCAACTATTCACGGTCCATCTATGGGTAAATAATAGGGCAGACTTACCTCTTTAACTTTGGGTAGGTAATCAGTCTAAGAGAAGGAAAACTCCGAATTCAAATCTGTTAAACTCCGCTTCATAAATTGACCCTGTGTCACATCCTGCTCGTTAGGAGGGGGTTGGTAAATAGGAATCTAACAATGGACAATTATATTCTTACATGAATGAACAATTATATTATTGATTCGGTGAATTTTTCGATCTTTCTGTAACGTGAAATTTATGACAACCAAACAGACAATGTGGAATGTTTGAAATGAATTAAATAAAATTCTATATGTGACCGCTTTGTAAAAATAGCCTCTGGTTTATGAAGGTCGCATCTTAGTCCCCATGGTGATTCTTCCAGTCATGATACCTCACAAGAAATTGATTTGTCATCTTGCAAAATCCCAATTGATTTCCGGTTTCAGTGTATCTTTCAAATGATTTAATCTTAGCGTCTTGTAGTATCAAATTGTCTGTCTTCTAGCAATTCCGTATAAAGAATTCATTGGCGTAAAATCAAAGAATGAACTTGATGACCGAATAATGATGCCATAAATTCATCTGAATTATAATTATCTATGGTGTAATGGTTACAATAACACCAATGGATCAATAACACAGAGTAATTATTTATTAAACCCGCTTTTGTTAAAACCATTATGGAAATTAACTTCACCATATATTATGTAAATATTTTATTTCTTAGTGATACATAAGACACATTATAGAATTTTAAACGCACTAATCACATGGGCTGTTTTGAGGCAAATCTAAATCAGATTTTCCTAGAGACATCATTAATAGATAAGATTTATTCTAAATGTATTCATAGATTTTGACTATAAATTAGATACTCATTTATAATCTTACACAATTCCTGATGGTACTGTGAGTTAGGCCGTAACGTAGTTTTGGTTACAGGCAGACTGACATCGAATCTCCATTATAATAAGGAAGATAGTACTGTTAAATAACAAAAAAGTTTTTAGTTATTTTTATAGACTTTGCTATACGCATGATAAAAATAGAATACAAAACACCATTTTGTAATTGTATGGGCTTTAATAGCATACATATCTTTTTTTTATTTGGTCACATACGTTATTATCAATCTTCCGTAAGGATCTTTATCTGATGGACAAAAGATTTAAACATTGTATTCATCTTTTATCAACAAAACAATCTACAATTTTCAGTTTGAAAAATCGTATTAAAAAAAATATTACCAAGTGAAATAAGTGACAATATAGACGTATGAATAATCAAGGTGCGGTGAAAAATCCTCTTCCCAAGGCGTTTTCGTTCTTGAGAAAAGTAAATATATTAATATATTTCCAGCGTTTTGTGATTTTTAATAATAGAAAGAATTAAACATTTTTTTAGACATAAAAATATTTTAGCTTTGGCGTGACTGAAACGCGTGACACACGTTGTTTTTTTTTTTACTTATATTTTTTAAACATTTTTATTTGCTCTAAGTGAAAATAAAACAACGAATATGAAAAAAAAGAAAAGAAATATTATGGAAATGACTCTAAAGAATTGGGATTTTTTTTGTGTGTTTCTTGGAATTTTTTTTTCTTCTCTGGCCAATTTTTATTTCTTTCTGTGTCCAATCTTTTCTATTATTTTCTGTCTGTGTAGATCTTTTTTTTCTTTTCTTTTTTACTTAACATATTTTTAGAATTCGATGTTTTTGTCTCGCTCGCTAACAACCTCCACATACAGAGAGAGAGAGAGAGAGAGAGAGAGAGAAGAGAGAGAGAGAGAGAGAGAGAGAGAGAGAGAGAGAGTGTGTGTGTGTGTGAGTTAGAGAGAGAGAGAATTTGCTGTATCTATAATTCTTACAACTGAAAATACACAGAGAGAGAGAGAGAGAGAGAGAAGAGAGAGAGAGAGAGAGAGAGAGAGAGAGAGAGAGAGAGAGAGAGAGAGAGAGGGGGATGAAGAGAGAGAGTGTGTGTGTGAGTTAGAGTGTGAGAGGATTTGCTGTATCTATAATTCTTACAACTGAAAATACACACACACACGCACACACACACACACACAGAGTGGGTGAAAGAGAGAGTGTGTGTGCGTTAGAGAGAGAGAAATTGCTGTATCTATAATACAACTGAAAATACACACACAAACACACACACAGAGAGAGAGAGAGAGAGAGAGAGAGAGAGAGAGAGAGAGAGAGAGAGAGAGAGAGAGATATTAATCTTCTCTATCTATAATTCTGCTAACCGAAAACAACCAGCATTATTTATGGAAAACTTCGAATCAAACTATTTGGATATTTTTTCTCAGTATTTTGAGTTTTATTACGTAGACAAATTTGAATATTTTCAAGTCTCGTTCAACAATAGATTGCTTTCTCGAGGGAATATTTAGGGTTGTCTGGGGTTAACTTACACAATATAGACAAAGAATATTATGTAAGCAGAGGGTTGAGATTGCATAGAACTTGGTTGGAAATAGGAGTAATACTTACATTTACCAGATAAAAATTGAACCTTTCGCAGATAAAGACGGAATAAAATCAGTCGGGTTGACTTTTCGATACAAGGAAAATATAATTTCAAAACTTAATTGCATCTTTAAGAGAACACGTCGGGTTAACTTGTCTTTAGAGGGAAAATATAATTGACAAGAAACTAACAGTTACCCAGCAACGTTGACATTATGTCTACACAACTCTTATACACACACACACACACACACACAATATATATATATGTGCATACATATATAAATATATATACACATCTACAACTAATATACATATATATACACATATACAACTAATGACAAATCCAGTACCTCAAAACACACATATAAAAAAAATAATTAAAACAGACACACACACATACACATACATATTTATCTTGACAATCCAACATTCTGGACTAACACCTGCATTACCATTCCAACACTCCCCATCTAGAGAGAAGAAAATCCACTACCCACCCCCAACCACCCCTGCCCTACTGTCAACCTACTGTTTTCACCATTTTGAGAATGTCCATCATTGAAGCAAAAACTATATTCAAGTCCTGAAGAAGGTCTAATAGACCGAAACGTTGCATCGTCGACAATAAACATCCAGTTTCCATAACATCCCGTGTTTGTCTACCTTTCTCCACATATTTTTTGTCTATATATATATGTGTATATGTATGTTAAACATTTTATCAATTAACAATTTTCTCATTTCTGCACATTAATATTCATATGAAATACGTCATAACCTTTTTTAACATTTACTCGTGGACAATTCACGTTCGACATGCAACGGTTTCTGATCATTAATTTTCGCTTTCATATGCAATGATCGTGTCATCGGCTCTCATACATAAACGCCAAGTAAATAACGGTAAGTAAGCTTTTACCACACATTCAACATACACTGAACATCTTTCTTCTTTTACTCATATACATTTTCAATGTCCTGAAGAAGGTTTTATTGAAAAAAAAACCCCGAAATACTTAAGTATCGACATAAAGAGTTTCCATCGATCATGACATCCTGTGTTTGTTTTCCTTAAGAGTTTTCTACACACACACACACACATATATATATATATATATATTGTGTGTGTGTGTAGAGAGAGAGAGAGAGAGAGAGCGAGAGAGAGAGAGAGAGAGAGAGAGAGAGAGAGAGAGAGAGAGAGAGATCTTTTCCTTCGAGTCTAAGGGACAGGAAGTCTCTTCAGGTCTCCAGTACTCTTCGGAGTATTCTAGCTTATTTTAACAATTCTGCTGTTTTGGATGGTCTCGAAATCCCTCAGGTTTCCAATACCTCAAGTATTTTTCTCTCTACTATCCCCCAATTGGTATTACTTCACTCTCATGTGCCTCGTGTCTTTTTAGTTTTCTGTTAAGATTCATGTATTTGTGTATCTTTTCGTTTTCTTTCCTACCTAGTCGTGCCGAGTTGCATAGTCTCTGTGTGCTAGTTTGCTGCTTTCGCTTATAATATGATTGACTGTTCCCCCTTTCCAGTTCTCAGGAAAGGTCCAAGTATCTGTCTATCTTTTTATTTTCTTTAATTGATACTCTGTGGCCCACCGGTACCGCAAAATCCACTAGATGACAATTTCAATTCCTAATTAACTCTAGGTAAAAACTTAGTTTCTTGCATAATTCCTTGTCGATCACTTTTCTCACCCAGACGTGCCTACTCTTGTATTCTTGTGCGCCAGCTTGCTACAGTCCATTATGATGTGATTAACAGTCTCGTCTTCGTCGCCACTTATACTACACTTACTGTTCTGTTGGGTCTTATCTATTTTTGCTTTGAGATCATTGGTCGTTATGGCATTGTTTTGTGCTGCTATAATTAGAAGTTCAGTCTCTCCCAAGGTTTTCATTTTCTTATGTCTTCTTGAGTGACATCTCTCGAATTTGTCGCTTGAAGTGTCAATATAATTGTTTTTCCTCCCATTTCTGTTTTTTTTTTAAAAACTTTCTTTTTATTTTTTGTCGTATTTCTGTTTGTCCATATATTACAGATACTGTTAAAACTACTAGAACTATATCTTTCTTGGTTATTTTATTGTATCCTTCGAGTTCTCAAATTGTCGCATCTACGCAATTTCCTTGATTTGGTATTTTTATTCCTTCTTGTGAGTCTGTTTTCTACTTTTTTTTTATCACGAGCACAGCACACGTTTCGATCCTAAATTCCATTCCTAAATGCTAGCTGTATATTCTCATGGTCTGTAATAGTTTTCCAATTTATTTACCTGTTTGTACCTCCATATACATAAGGTGATTTTTTTCTGATGATTTAAAAAAAAATTGGAGCACCCTTACATTTCCTAGATAAGTAATTTAATGGATAGATTGATTGGTTGATTGATTTTAACGGCATATCAACTCTCTGGAGTTATGTCATGCCTAACGGTTAGGAGGTAATATATGTTGTGTAGTTATATTCATACTTTTTAGTACTTGGTTTTAACAATGTGTTAGCATTATTGGGGATTATGTTGTATGGTATTGATTAAGTTCATGTCTATATTATATAGTATAATTTTATTTCCCTCAAAACGGACAGAATGTCCTCCATGTTGATATTTTCAAATAGATCTTTCATATTGTTTGCATTAAAATAACGTTTTCTGATGTGAGCAGAAAACCTGCATTCAATGAATAAGTGTTTAACAGTCAAAGGTGTTTCACATTGTGGTTGTTGTACTTGTTTGAGTATATAGGAGTGCGTTAGTCTTGTGTGACCAATGCGTACTCGGGACGCAATAACTTGTTCCTTTCTAGACTTTCTTAAAGTTGGTTCTCCACTCTCCTCCCCCCAAGTGTGTTTGATTAGGAAAAGTTTATCGTGGATGTTGTTATTCCAGCGTTGTTGCCATTTTGTATGAAGGAATCTATTAATTTTAGGTTTCAAGTCAATATATGGAATCTTGAACTTGTCCGGGGTCAAATCTAGAGCCGACATGTTATTAATGTTGTTTAATGGAATCATTGCTGTAACAAATTGTAGCGGTGAGAAGAATTCCTCCTGAAGGATGCCTTGTTGGATTTTCACATATGCAAGGGATTGTCTTCATTCTATTAATTCAACTTTCTTGGCTTTCGCAATGAAGTTTATTTGTCGATTATCTTGTACATTTTTAGGCATTCAATTATCCAAGTTTGCGGGAAATAGTATATACCTTCTAAGCATGCCATGATTACAGTTTTGTTTGGTTTTGTCTGTTTTGTTTTACGGCATATCAACCTCAGTGGGTCATTTAATGCCGACAAAGTTTTGAAATAAATTCATTCTTAATGGATAAAAATGTTGTTTATCAACTCATGTTTTTCTATTTAACCCATAGATGGGACCCTAACAGGTACTACCACTACGGGTCAGAGTGGAACAGGGAGCAATGGTGATGAAGGGGTGCTCCACATTCCCCAAACCTCCAAAACTGGAATCTCACCATCAGATAGAGTTTAACGTCATTCCCAGGACATGTACACCCTCAGTCACCGCCTTCTAGCACCCATATGATAAAAAGGGGCTGGGGCTTGCCATAAGGGCAATAGGGTTGGGAGAATCATATAGGTGCTAGGGCTTGACGTGACCAGCCGATTGATCGGAGGGGGCCTCTCCGACCGCCCGTCAAGCCCAAGATAGGGTAAAGTGGAGTATTGCAAGTCATTACCCCACTGCAGAAGTACACTCGGTGAATTCTAACGCCCCAGCCGACAGGGTGGCTTGTTTTGACCTCGTTGAAAATATGCTAATCTATGTAAATTAGATCATCTGTTCCTCTTGTTCCCTTGCAGGATTCTTTCTGTTCTTTCCGAAATAAACTGTAGCATTCAAGTAAGTAATATATTTTCACTTTTATCTGTGTACATCCCCAAAGATCTACTGTATGGCGAATTAGTAGAAGGCACCCGACCGGTAGGGAGACCACACCTGCGCTTTAAAGATGTCTGCAAGAACGACATGAAGACATGCCACATCCACACCAACACATGGGAGGCTTATGCAGAAGAACGTGCGGCGTGGCGCCTCCTCGTCAAACGAGGGACGAAAAGTAGTGAAAAAGAGAGGGAAGAAGCCACCACAGAAAAGAGAGCCAGAAGGAAGGAGAGACAACAGCAACCCCAGCAAGCATTAATGTTTGTTTGTAGTCACTGCACCAGAGATTGCCATTCAAAAACTGCTCTGTAAGCCACTCACGCAGTTAAAGATAAAAAAGAAAATAGTGGACATAGACAAATATAGTAAGAAAGAAATAGAGTAGAGAGAGGGGGTGAGTGCACAGAAGCAATAACGTTAATCTGTTTCAATCGAACATAATGAAAAGATGAAAAGAAAGAAAGAAAGAAAAAAGAGTGGGGGATATTAATCAAGATTATTGTAACTGTTACATATTGAGATGTTTGCAATAGCTCTTAAGTAAGCATATCAAACGTTGTAATAATAAAATGATCATACTGTGGTATATACATAGGTTCTGCTGGTAAATAAATTATTCTTGTAATTCATCTTTTTACTTTAATCATGTATAATCATCAACTTTGTTTTTTTTCTTAATAATAAGAATATTGAATAACATTCAAAGCTTTGAAATTTTTGCCCATCCTATTGTCGGACATTGTATAATTAAATTCTCGCAGCTATCCCCACTTCCATTGATATTTCGTTTCTCTGTCTCTCTGTCTCTCTCTGTCTCTCTCTTTCTCTCTCATGCACACACAAACACACACACACACACACACACACACACACACTCTCTCTCTCTCTCTCTCTCTCTCTCTCTATATATATATATATATATATATATATTATATATATATATAAAAGAAAGTTTTTGGTATGTACGTGTCGACCTATAACTCCGAAAAGAGGAGTCACTCAGATTTGAAATATTGCATATAGATTAATATATCCTTCTAACTAAGAAACATACCAAATTTGGTTATTGATTTTTACTAATTAAGGGATATAATTAATTAATTAAGCCCAAATCCCCCAATTTGCGGAACTGTCCGTATACCAGCCCCTGCTGATAATAAAATATTGTTCGCTGCCTGCTTTTTGTCACAGTGATTTACAGCGATACCAGCAATGAAGATTAATTTTAGTGAATAAATTTCGCTGTTTTAGCCGTTCCACTTGGAATTTATCGCCTATTTTTTGTCCAAACTTAAAAATATTTATATGGTTGGAAAGACAATGAAATAATCTTTCTAAATATGTAACTTGTATGCGTTTTTATTTATTGAATTATTTTTACAGCTAGTTAAAAAGGAATTCGCTTCAGAGAGCTGATAAGTATGATTTTTTTTTTCAAACGAAAAATCAAATTATTTTTTCTCGGCGCCTCCTGTGACTGTGTAGTCCAATGTTCGAATAACATTCTCAACCACTGTGAAGGCTGTTCCTGAAGATATTGATGTGCCGGTGCTTTGTTGTCGCTGCTTTTTTCTGGACCTATATATATATATATATATATATATATATATATATATATATATATATATAGAGAGAGAGAGAGAGAGAGAGATACAAATGCAAATTTGTATAAGGCAATTGAAAAACACGGAACTAAAACTATGTTAGTTGATAGTTCTGTCTTAAGTCAACAAATATGAAAGTTTCATTTTTACAGCCAATTGAAAAGTAAAATCCATTTATTAATACGCTTGTTTTTAAATCTTCCGTCCGTTATCATCCTACAACACCCTCTGTTTAAGAATGAGACCATCAAAATTTTCCAAGATTTCTAAATTCAGATTATCTGGTGTCGCTTAATTGCAGATTTCTTATTTGTCCCATTCTGTGTCACCAGTTTTAAGAATCAAACATTCCAAACGGTCTTGCATCACTTAAATGCCCAACGTAAAATGAAAAATGATTTGAAAAAGAAAGAGAAGTTACATGTTTTATTTGTAATAGTTAAATTGTGAATTATGGAATACATTTTGGCAATGTTAATCTCACGTCATCCTGGCCTCCTGTATTAATTTACGCTATGTTTTAGGAAGCCGGCATCTGACGAATTTCCGGTCTAACTTTGATATATTTCGAGCTGTGTCTTTGTCACTTTTTTGTCGGTAAAATAATGTAGATATTTTAATCACCTCCACCCAGATTTTTATCAGCAAATCAATGTAAATATTTTACACCCCCCCCCATTTCCAAAAAGAGTGAAATAGGGTTAAATCAAGATTATTATACTTTTTACGTACTGGACTATTATTCGCAATAACTATTATGTAAACATATCAAACGTTGTAATAATCAAATTATTATACTGTGGTATATCCACCGGTCCTGCTATTGAAATATTAAAGTAGAAATTATTAATTGTTTAATCTTTTAAAGACAACATTCTTCAGAATTTCCATTATAACACTATATCCTCACCACCCCATTGTGTTATTTTAGGACGTTTCAGATCTGCGCATCAAAATTGTGCTAATTGATTAACGAATCGTAGACTTTGAATACGAAATATCTGGCAAGAGATTAAAACCGCCAACTGTTTGGTTTACTTTGATATTATGACGAGCTTTCACTGGAGTCTGAATGAGAACAAGTCTCCTCATATCTCCAGTACTCTTCTAAGTATTCTAGCCGATCTTATCTGTTGTCTGGATGGTCTCGATTCCTCCTCTGATTTCCATTTCATAAGTCTTTTTTTCTAAACCACTGGGGAACGTTCTGAGAAAACCAACTGCAACTGGAATCCCTTTCACTCATATATTCCTCATTGTTTTTCAGTTCTCAGCAAGGTTATTATTGTTTATCTTTTTGTTTTCTGTGGTCCATCGGAACGGCAAAATCCACAAGATGACATGTTCTATTTTTCTTGCTAATTAATTTTAGATCTGACCCTCTTGCCGAGATTAGGTTATCCATCTGAAGGTCGGATTCATTTTTGCATATATTAACCCAACTTAGGCGCTTTTGCAGGATACTACTCAAGGTAAATTTTAAGCAGATTTTAAGTGTTGAAATTAGATTTTTTATTTCGATTGTCATACCAAAATTAAAGAGCCCTATTCTCACTACTATTTACCATTAGCAGCAGGGAGAATAGTTGGATGCATAGCTTTACCAAGGGTATTAGTACTAAGTTATGTGAAATGCGAAATGCTTCGTCTACGAATTGAAATCAGTTTGTCGTGTATATCACCTACGACGAATACCATTATACCAAAAACATTTCAAGTTTGTGCATATACGATTTGGTTGTATGGTCAAATTTAATTTCTTGCACAATTTCCAATGGATAAAGTTTGTTGCATTATATTATATGATAAGTCATAAACAGAATCACCACTTCTATATAAAGACCTTACTAGTAGTAGTACTAGTAGCTGTAACTTCCGGTAAGAAGTAACCAATAATCATCCAATCCTTTTTATCATATATGTGCTAAAAAGGCGGTGGCAAAGGACCTTAGTCTCATGGCTATGACTGCATCTAATGGTGAAGCTTTAATTCTGGAACTCTGGGGAATGTGGTGTACTCCTTTATGGCCATTACTTACAGGTCCACTTTAACCCAAAGTGGTAGTATCTGTTAATGTCCAATCCATGGCTTAAATAGATAAAAAATGTGTATTAAAAATTAGTTTAAAAATTAGGTTTGAAAAAAGATCGAATAAAAAATGAATTTAAAAAAAAAAACGTCTTCGGCAAGGGTTGACATGCCGTAAAATCCCACCGACCTATTAACCATGGAATACTACCAGTTCACTCTTGACTTGCGGCTTATTACAAACTTGGATTAACCGTGATTCAACAACGGTGAGAATCTCAACTACCTTTCTCACCCAGTCGTGTCAGTTGGACATAATATTATTATTAGACGTTTTAAATCTGTGCATCGCCAAGAATTGATTAGCGAGTAGCAGACTTTGGATAAGACGAATCTGGCAAGAGATGAAGGCACCGACTTTTTGGCTCGCAATGATATTAAAGCTCGCAGAAAAGCCAGTCTTGCTGCCCATGACAGATTAGTTAAATCTCCACTGCATTCCTTACCGTTGCAGACTTCTCTAATAGATTAATATCGGTAAATATCTACCTGTCTGTGTAATACGAGACAGTGAAGTCAATTTTCAAATCTGTCAAAGCTTTTAAATAAAATTGAAAACTGTTTTTGTATATTCAGTCTTTCTTTATTTCTTCTTATTTTATAGAAATGAATTCTTACATTACCAACAAATTATAATCAACGCCTCTTCTCTGAAATTTACTACGAGTCATCAAGGTTGTTTCTCGGTGAACATCGTGGAATTTCATAGAATTTATTTCATCAAACTGTCACAGAGATAATTGAGAATGACAGAAAAACTAGACAGGCAAATGGATAATTACTTACCACAGTTTTATATTGCGATTTCTTCTGAGATTGCTAAACGTGATGGCTTCTATTGTATTTTTTAAATGATGGTTTTAGTGCAAACGGTCTTGCACGAGAAACCAATGCTCAATTACTATCATTGCTCACCACTCCAGGTAGGTTGAGCTCTTTGGAGGGAATTTCACCGAGCGGCTGCCGATTGGGCTTAAATTCTCTCCTATTAAACGGTTAGAGCTCTCTCTGATGGCCTCTACATATATCCATATGTTGATCTTACATATGTATGTATTTATCAATTAAATTCTCAATCTCATTAGCAGGAGGCTGATAGCCAAGTGGTTAAGAATTCTGACTGATGATAATTCGTCCTGGTTTCAATCGCAGCTGAAGGTAGCCTACAAAGTCTAACCACACTTAGGAGATCTCATACGTTGAAACACAGTGTCTGTGGTTGACTATATATATATATATATATATATATATATATATATATATATATATATATATATATTGAGTTAAGTTAGAGTAGACATGGAGTCAACACCTGGTTATTCACAGTTTCTAGCCTTTGCGATCTTCAGACCTTATAGGCGAGAAACTGTCAGTAAATAGGTTTGTGCATTATCTACTTAAAATATAGCACCCATATTATCTACAAGACATTATATATATATATATATATATATATATATATATATATATATGAGAGCTGCTGCCAGTGGTTTATGGTAGGAGCTCATTGGTTGGAGGGCCACAGTAAGCTGTTTAAAGAAGGCAAAAGTTAAGCGGTGTAATACTGGCTCTATCAATATTGAGCATTATCTACTTAAAAATATAGCACGCATATTATCTAGAAGACACACACACACACACACACACAGATATATATATATATATATATATATATATATATATATATATATATATATATTCGTGGTGTTGAAGATGATTCCATAGGCAGTTGCTTCTGTAGTGATACAGGTCATCCGTAGTGAGAGCTTGATGTACATTGTTTAAGGTGTGTTAACGGACAAATCAATTGATGTATGTTTGTTTTTGTTTTTGCTTGAATTTATTCCATCTGGTTTGGTGATAACCAGCCGAAAATCCCCACAATGGAGACCCCCAATTGCCAACACCTAGATATGTTTAGTAAGCTACCCAAAACACCTAAACCATCCTCCCTCTTTTCTTGATTTCTCCTTACCTCCCACTCTCTCATCCATTACACTCCATCAATCAATCACTCTCTAAAATAACTCTAGAAACATAGCTATATATGATAAAAAGTGTTCAAAATCTGCACTACCCATTTTTTTGCTCCGTAACTGAAAAATGTTCTTGACTACCCTCCCTCTCTCTGTCGTTACCCGTCCTTATTGGTAATCACCCATAGCAGGTGTTCTGCACAGCATTTGGAATCCGCATAGATTGTTAATGTAAGTTTTTACTGGTCGGTCTTCACTGGTGTGTCCAACAGTAGGTGTCCACGTCCACAGGAGAACGTCATTCAATGATTCGTGCTTGCAGTATCCAGCATTTCTTGTTCGTCTTATTTTAACAGTTTGTGTGATAGAGGTGAGTAGCCATACAAATGCTTTTTTGTGGCATACTTTTCCAAGATTCGTTCACAACAGCATGCAACATTCTTTTGTAGTTCCCATCTAGCTTACTCACCAAGCATTTTATTAGAGCCCAAGTAGTGAAGACATACAGTAGCACTGATACGGCTACAGCTTGGAAATACATACAGAAAGACGGACAAATCTATACAGTGAGTATTTCAAATGCATATTAATTCATTGATTCTTAAAAAAACAAACTACGAAAATGATGTAGCAACACGCCCACAAATAACCTTATTGAAATCTCTGGTCTTCATCATGAATACACGACTTTCCTTCGGGAAGCAGAGATACAAAGAATACAAAGTTAACATCTAAGCTGGACTTCCGCATTGCACTAAACGAGGTAAGGTCAGGATTAATCCATTTCGCCTGAAGCATTGGTAAAAAGGAAATGCCCACGAAACTGGAAATATTTTTTCTTTATCCACACGTACACATTATAGGCCACACACTAAACTTGACCTTGCCTTGAATCTTTTCTCGAGGGCAGGTAGATTAATACCATAGCTAGACAGAAAATCTTATTTTAACCAATAAGTTGATCATATAGAAAAAGAAAAATAGTATAATCTGCAATATTGTGTTCATGCAACCATTTCGTCACAGACAGAGTCGGGCACAAGGTCAATTTTTAATTCCTTATCTACCAAATACCCCCACGGCCGTACCAAGTTTCTTGGTATGTTTTCATGTATGATTGGATATTTCGAATTTCCTATCTATTCACCTCATAACTCATTCTTTTCAAATAGTCCTATTATTATTAGTATGCATCCAACTATTCTCGGTTCAACTAGTTGGGCAGACTAGACTCTTTAACTCTTTGGCTACAAAATTTCTTCCACGGTTGTACCAAATTTCTTGGTATGTTTTCATGTATGATGGGATATTTCAAAGTTCACCTCATAATTCATTCTATTCAAATAGTTCTATTATTATTGTAATCTGACTCCTTTTCAGTGTAAACAAGTGACATATACGAGAGTTGCAGCAAGTGGTTTATGGTAGGAATTCATTAGTGGGAGAGCCACTGTGAGCTGCTTAAAGAAGGCAAAGCGGAGCAATGATTTGAATCCAGAATTTTCTTTCTCATAGACGGCTTACTGCATTAAGACAAATGGCTGAGTCTGTCCAACTATTTAGCCATAGAGGCGTGGGGGAAAGAGTTTGATTCCTGTCTTTCACAATGGCATATCAACCCTTGTGGGTTATTTAATGCTTCGTGCGTATTAGTAAATTGGTAGAAATAATTACGTTAGATATTTCCTTAATTTATGAGTGTTAATTGGTAAAATATGTTTTATGTTATTGAGTCAGTTATTTTGTTTAATGTCATATCAAACCGTTGTGGGCCAGCCAATTCCAAATTGTCCAATTGTCTTTTTTATACGATTTGTAAGCAAATATTCTGCAGGTGAATATTTTGTTTTGTTCAACAAACTGGTAGAAATAATACTCATTAACTCAGTGTTTATCAATATATTGGTCGAATTGAAACAGAAAAAGCCTCGTACAAGATTTGAACAGTACTTTCTTGATGTGGACAAAAGCTAAAATGATATTAATCCCGTTTCCATTGAACACCGATTTTTATTTGAACACGGCATAATTATCCGGGTTAAATCGAACTTAACGGACCTAAATTTCACCATCGTATGTCACCCCCGCCGAAAGAAAAAAAATACCAAAAATCAGGGAATTAACCAAATTTAATACAATTTTTAGTATTGATATATCAATGAATAAAAGAAATAATGCACCAGTCATCTTATTTAAAAACTTTTACATTTTTTCAGGTCAGTTAACTTTGGACCACGTATCTTTTAGAATCTGTGTTACGCCTCAAAGAAACGTGGTTCAAATATACTTTTTATTTTGACACTAAATAACAATATATTTAAATAACTATTCTAAATAGAAATCATTTTCACACATTTATATGGTTTCAAGTATTCATATCTAACACGCACACACACAAACGCACACACAAACGCACACACAAAAGTCCCCCCCCACATTACACTTTTTTGACAGGGAGTCAGTATAGATTTAAGTTAGTACTCCAAATGCAAATAATTCGGACACATTTATATAGTTTCAAATATTAATATGTATCACGCTCACACACGCAAAACATGCACATATACACACACAGACACACTGACACACAACGCACACACACACACACTATAACTTTTTCTAACAGAGAATAAGCATAGGTTTAATCTAATACTCTAAATACAAATAATTTGCACACATATCTATCACACACACACACACACACACACACACACACACACACACACACACACCACCCACATCCACGCACACACATGCACACACACATGTATAATATTCTGTGTATATCCGTATCCATACCTATTTATACATACAATAATTCTGCACATATCTACATATACAATTACATTTCGATTACAATAAAAAGTGAAAAACGAATTTCGATATGAAGTGCTTTCGGGAAGCCGCAAAAAATAAGATTATATATTTGAAATAAATAAAATTTCAAACGATCAAAAACGTTTGATATTGAAATTTAAAATGTTATCTTATTTAAAAATTTAAAATTTAAACAAATCCGTAGGCACGGCTGAGAAACTTAGATAATAAAATGTCGATTTCGAGAAGAAGAAATTCTTTAATTCTTCACAAATCAGATCAAGTGATTCTATAGATTTTTTATCAGCACTTCTCGGTGAAATCCATTACATAGAACTAATAACTCCAGAATTCTTTTTCATATGGCTTTCCTCTAATCAAATAAAACATCAGATTTTTAATCGAACTTAACGGATCTAAATTCAACCATCGTATGTCAGCCCGTCGATAGAAAGAAAAATACCAAAAAATCAGGGAATTAACTGAATTTAATGAAATTTTCAGTGTTGATATATTAATGAATAAAAGATATAATGCACTAGTTATTTTATTTAAAACCTTTTACATTTTTTTCAGCTCATTTAACTTTGAACCACATATTTTTGAGAATTTGTGTTACGCCTCAAAGATACGTGGTTCAAAATTAAAAGTTCGATTAAATCTTATCGGAAATAATAAACAAATGCAACGAATCCAATAAAAGATGTTCCTATAAAAATGAAGATATATAAGTAATTTTCACCTTTAGTTGACTAAATTCCTAGCAAATAAGGCAATTAGAGTAAACTCCCTTGACTTTCACTTTGAAACAAGCCGATAGCTATTTTGAAAGTCTCCGTGCGAAATAAACAAATCTAAGAAACTTTTTCGAAAACAATACAACTGCATGCTTTAACACAAAAATATCATAAAATGTGTTCTTAATAACAATTAAGTTCATTTCAGATAATTTAGCTAGGAATTTAGCCAACTGATTTTCACTTTCTCCTGGAAAGATCAGTTGATGAAATCCCAAGCGGCTTGAGTGGCTGGAGTTGAATGCTGGTGCCTATATAGAATTTTACATAAAACTCCATATTATGTGGGTCATTCTCATATCCACTATTTGTAAAAAAAAATAATGATTTAGAAATAAATTATATTATTATATAATATTCTTATAGGTCCTCTCTAATCGGCCGATAACAGAATAAAGTTAGTTGGTGGCAAAACGTAAATATATAGAGGAAACATTTGCAATGCAATTCCTGGTCTTCAAACTGGCAAGGTGTCTG
Organism: Doryteuthis pealeii; assembly: GCA_023376005.1. Classification (NCBI taxonomy): domain Eukaryota; kingdom Metazoa; phylum Mollusca; class Cephalopoda; order Myopsida; family Loliginidae; genus Doryteuthis; species Doryteuthis pealeii. The sequence continues at coordinate 1,737,524 of CM042138.1, read as the reverse complement.
ACGTTATCCGGTTGCATGGAAAGGTTTTGTCCTCTTGGAAATTAGGATTTTTAATTTAGTCAATGATGGTTGATGCTTGTGTGGGTTATTGGAAACCCAGGGGGATTAGGCCTTTTGTTTCCCCAGAAGAGTGTGCATACAACTTGTTTGCTAATGGTTACATCGTGAAACTTTTCTTTGATTGGAAAATTGATGGTGACACTGGGGATTGCCGTTTTTATTTAAGTTCGAAGAAATAACAGCCCATCTCATCATCACTGATAATGAGATCCTGTAGACTGTCACTTTCAGCTTCATCGAAATTCAGTGAATGAGAGATTGCATTACGTGGTCTTTCTTTTCTTGTGTTAGCATAAGTAGGCCTCTGATGACATTCACTTTTCAGTATATCTCTCTATCTATCTATATATATATATATTTCCTGGTAGTTAGGATCTTTCCATGTGTGGTTTAACCAAAGAGATGCAGGTAAACCGTAGTGAGAGCTCAATGTGCATAGTGCCAGTGAGTGACGGACAGAGCAAAATATTCAATAAATGAACTTTAAATTTGTTTCATAGCTGAAGAGGCCACAGTAACGCGGTTGAAATAAATTATTGTAATGAAGCAAATTTAAAGTTGATTCCTTCATTTATTGAATATATATATATATATATATATATATATATATATATATATATATATGTGTGTGTGTGTGTGTGTGTGTGTGTGACTTCAACGCATGCTACTTATATAGATAGATGACAAACGAATGAGCAATGAATTTAACTGACGTAAATAAAAGAAAGAACTGAAAAAATAGATATAATTAGAAATCATTTGTAATAGTTTAATTGGTGTCGAAGAACTATTTAGGATCTCACTTAAAAGATGGCGTCATTGTTTTTTGCACGCCGATAAATCGGATATTAAAAATGATTCCCTAGGTTGGATTATTACTAGAATCGGGTACACAGAAAAAAATGGAGGAAAGCCGGAGGATAGAGCGACCGAAACGTTGTATTAATAAATACCACGGTAAAGATGAGAAAAACAATCCGAAAAATCAAAATTATTCATATCAAGCCTCATCTAAAGAATACAGACAAATCTATCAATAATGGAGATTTGGTCTCTATTTGTCCGTAACCGAAACTACGTCACTGCTTACGCCCCACTACCGAAAATTATCAATATATAGAATAAAGTGTAATTAATTTAAAAAATATTTTTTACTCTTTCCCTTTTTTCAGTAACAAGAGGTTAACTAAAATATTACAAATAAATAAATACCAACGATTTTGTGTAAAATTTATGAGTAAAATATTGAAAATAATTATTTAAGTATTAATTAATAGATGCGCTCATCATTTTATTTGAGGAGGGCAGAACTAAGTTTTCATTTGAAATTGTACTATTTCTTTACTCGTTCAATAGATTTGATGATTTTACTTATTTATGATACAAACACTCTGACATTGAATTTGAACTCCCACCCCTCTTGGACACTTTCTTTCAAAAATTAATTTTTACACCTCCGGAGGGTATAGTTTTTACTAGTAATAGGTAATGGATGTTTAATACATTCGATTCCACATTGATCATTGCAGAAGAAGGCCAGAGTATATACGGTCGAAACGTTTTGAACATTGACAGCATGCATGAGCAAAATCTTTCTTCCAATAGAAAATAAATGACAAATAACAAATAACAAAATTCAAATAAGAATGAATTCTTCAGAATTAAAATATCGAAACAAAAAAAAAAAAAAAAAAAAGAAAAAAAAAAAAAAAAGAAAAAAAAGAAAAAGTAATTAACGAATTATTTGTGTTGCCAAAACAATTCAAATTTAATTGAAAATTGTTTATTAGATTTATTCGACGTTCCTCAGGAGATGGACAATAATTATCTGGTATTATTGCTTGGGTTGGGCTAACAAACCGGATAAATAAAAATTAATTCTGAAAAAGAAAAAAGAAAAAGAAAAGATCATTGTTTGTAGGAGTTATGTACAATGCATCTTAATCATGAACAATACTGAAAAAAAAAAAAAAAGAATATCCCAAATCCATTGTTTGAGGACGCCATCAGAGTGTCTAGACACAATGATTTTTGAAAAGATTCTAGGACTTTTCTCGACTCTATGCATCTCTCAGTTTCGCCTAAACTCATTCTGACAGAAACAATATTGTCAACCCACCATTAGTACAGTAAAATGAATAATTTAAATGACAGTTTAGTTATTTGGTTGATTGGTGTTTAATGGTATATCAGTTCTTGTGGGTTATTTAATGCCAAATCGTTAATTAATAACTTTATTGTATTAATAAATTAGTGAAAGATTTTATTTAACTTCATGTGTAGCAATGAATTGATAGAAATAAATGTATATTGATAAATTGGTAAAATAATTTTCATTAACTTCATGTGTGCTAATAAATTGATAGAAATAATTTTCATTAAGTTCATCAGTATTAATGAATACAGATGGTTGATCCTCCTTCTAGCACCTATATATGATAAAGAGGCACGTCGTGTAATGGTTATTGTCGAAATAAATGGACGCGATGTCACGAGATCAAATTCTGGATGAGGTTATAGTCATTTCATATATCACTAATTGTTAAAATCCTTGTGGCCATTGTAGGGGTTCAGGTCTGTTATGTTCATAGAATCAAGTTGTTAATTATAGCCTATAGGTATGCCCTGTAATATCTATAGTAATCATAGTCTGGTGTTAATTCAAAAGATGGGTCTCCCTGGTTAGAATGTTCAAATGGCAAATGATTTGAGGACAGTTGCAAACGATCATAAATGCCTGTTGTCCTCGTCTGTCATTTTGTAATGACGAGGAATTCAACGCTGATGATTCAAATAAAGAGAGAAGGCGACTGATTGGCTGTCTGTCTGTCTGTCTGTCTGTCTGTCTCTCTCCACCCAGAGAGAAGACTAATGTTTTTTTTTAATCCTGCGTTTGTATTTATTTTTAAAATCTTATTTGCTTTGCAAACTTTCTTCCGGATCACAATTAACTAAATATAGTTAACCTTTTAATCTATAACTTCATATACAAAAAAAATTATTAAAATTGGACGATTACTTGATTTCAGTGTTGATTTATCAATGAATGAATTTTATAATGCATCGCCCGTCGCATCCCGCTCGTACGGAGGGATATGGTAAATATATATATATTACTACTTGATCATTAATTTTCACTTTCACATGCAATAATCGGGTCATCGGCTTTCATATATAAACGCCAAGTAAATAACGGTAAATAACCAAGGTCAATTTCTTAAGCGGAGTTTGATTGGTTTGAATTCAGAGTTTTCTTTCTTTTAAACTAGTTACATTGCCAAGGTTAAAGAGCCCAGTATGTCCTGCTATTTGCCCATAGCTGGAGGTAGAGTATTTGGATGCATGCCTTTCCCAAGAGTATTAGCTCTATGTGAAATGTAAACAGCCTTGTCCAGGATTTGAACTCAGATCGATGAGTCCATTTCCTAAGACTCTAGCCATTACACCACGCACCTCCAATCGTGGTAATAGTTACATTATTACCTTACCTTCTACAGAAAGGTTGTTGTGAAGAGCCATGGTTGCTTACATCCTAAAGGGACATAACACACAGAGGATTAGTATTGTGACCAGTCTTATACTTATTTTCAGAGGACATTAAAAAATATTCCGTGTTGTACGTATATAGGTTGCAAGGACTATTAACTCTGATCTAATGTCTCCCAAACTGAGTGAATACCCTAGAGATAACCACATTAAATTATTTCTCGTAAAAACACATTACAGCCAGTGACATCTTTGCCTCTCCTCGCTGAAGAGATTGAGTTATTAAGCTGTCAACTCTTTCTGACGTATATTAGGAAAATTAAACCAGACTTTCTCAAATCCTCCGCAGATTGGAGAACGATAGAACAACCAATATTGTTCACAAAATGAACAGTTATCTCTTTGGAAATAAATAATTTAAATATATTTGAAAGGTAGATTATATTAGATAAAAACCTCAGTGTCAGACGTTTTAAATAAAATGGACTTCGAATATTTTGTTGTGTTTGGTGGGTGGTGGCAAGATTTTAAGCAAAACAATCATTTCATGATTTTAATATTACTAAGGGTAGTCAAAAGTTTTGCAATATTTCGGTGGATGTCAATTATGCAGTACGTATATTACAAGATCGAAACAATTCAAGCCGTGGTATATACGTGAAGTTTTCTTTTTTCATTTTTATCCTTTAATTACCCGCTCTGTCGGCTGGGGCTGTAGAATTCGCCGTTTGTACCTCTACAGAGGGGTAAAAAAAACAATGGGGCCACCTGTTTGCTGTGGGTGGCGACCCATATTGATTAGGGATGGAATCCTTGTGCCTGAACAATCCACGACATGCAACACTCCACTTTGGCCATTACTTAAGCTAGACGGGTGGTCGGAGAGGCCTCTTCCGATCAATTGGCTGGTCACGTCAAACTCAAGCATCTATATGATTGTCCCATCCATATTTATTATTATGGCTACCCCTAACCCTTTTTATATGTGATAAAAGCTGTGGTTGAGGGTCATAGTGTCCTGGGTAGTAAGTATTGTAGTAAGCGTGTTCTAATTCCTGTCACATTATTACGATCAATTTCAGACTAAAAACCCTTGGAAAGGTATACTCCCCCTTATCCCTCAACTATGGGTTAAATAGTACCAAGTCTACAAAAAGGAATTTGGCATTAAATAACCAATAACATTTCATTGATAAAAGGTTATTGGAAAAATACTATTAATTTAAATAATTTAATAGTTTGTTAAAGGTATATTTCACGAAGCTAGAAGGTTCAACTATCAAATAAAATAATGTTTTGCGTCTCATCTGTTATAGGTTTATTTACTGCTAAATAAAAAACAACAACAATGCAAACATTTTCTAAGAGCGCTAATTCCATAAGAGGGACGGGGCTCAGTTTTCATTTCAAATTGTTTAATTTTTTTACTCCTTTAATAAATATGAGGATTTTGCTTACTTGTGATACAAACTCTCTGATATTGTTTTTTTAAATCCCACCCTCTCAGGCAATGTCTTTCAAAGATTAATTTTTACGACGCCCGGAGGTTGTTTTCTGTTGCTAGTATATATAATATTGCCTTGCCTAAATATTACTGCGTTCATCATCGAAAATTGTCATGATAAATTTTCATTAGAAATTCAATGTAATGTAGATATAATTAACGGTTGAACACAATAATAATAAACTTCTCTTTTAGTTTTTATGAAATTTTGCTCGTCTGCAAATTATTGGTAGATATAAATGATTTTAGTACTTAATCTAATCCATTAAGAAAACTTAGGTGAAATTATTCGCAAGTGATGGACATTTAAATTGTCTTTAACAGGAAATGAATAGAATTACAATACATATATTTCTCAAAGGACATGTTAAAAGCATATTGCTTTCACACACACACACACACACACACACACACACACACATATATATTATATATATATATATATTATATATATATATATATATATATATATAAAAGTGTATGTGTGTTTATGTTTGTGTGTCATTCGATATAGCTGACAGCCTTTTTAATACAAAAAAAAAACATGTCGAAAATATAATATAAAAGCTATGTATATATTTCCCAATCCCTGCGCATGACTCTCTTTACTTTATGTTGCGTTGTATTCTAACCAGGAGAACTATGATTAATATAAATATTAAATATACATATATTATATAATATTAATAAAATCTTATACGAGGCTAGTGTTATTTCGGACTATTGTCCTCATCTTCATTGTTATCTGTACACTGTTCCGGACGATTTGCCCTCCGGCCTTCCTCAGGTATTTCTTCTCGAACTCGGGAACCTTCTTGGACTCGGTAACCTTCTTTTCGAAGTCGGGAACCTTCTTGTCGTAAACGGTAGGCATCAGGGAACTATGAACCTAACTCTTTATTCAGTCCACGGAGGTATCCTTTTCTCATTCCGCTAACCATAACTGGGGGACAAGTGTTTATTCTATGTTACTGCTGCCCATGACCAGGATTGAACCTGCAGTCTAGAGACAACTGTCACTTAGAACTGTCTTAACCTAACTCCTTTATTCACGAGGCTATGTGACCAATCGTACCAATAACAATGAAGATGAGCACAATAGTCCGAATAATCCAGATAATACTAATTATCAAGCCTCATCTAAAAATTCTGAAAAATACTATACGAGGCTGTTTGCATTTTCACATAGTGCTAATACCCTTGGGAAAGGTATGAATCTAACTACTCTCCCACTAGCTGTGTGTAAATAGTAGAGCAGACTGGGTTCATTAACTTTGGTTTGGCAACCAGTCTAGGAGAAGGAAAACTCTGAATTCTAACCTGTTAAACTCCGCTTATGAAATTGCCCATGTGTCTCATCCTACTCATGCGAAGGGGTTGGTTATATACATATATAATTAATATAAATAAATTATCAATTTAGCAAAATTATTTATCACAAGGCTTTCCTCAAATGGCGTCTTCAGATATCGTCTAATTTATTGTGTATAAATTACTAACCCCTCCACACGAGTAGGAAGTCGATTTTTAAGTGGAGTTTAACTGGTTTCAATTTGAGTTTTTTTCTTCAAGACAGGTTACCATGCCAAGGTTAAACAGCCCACTTTTTCCTACTATTTTCCTATGGCTGGAGGGAGAATGGTTGGACTCATCCCTTTCACACGGGCATTAACGATATAATAAATACAACGTTCAGAATGTTGAGTAAGCGTTGAATCTCGTTGTCGTTGCAAACACTCTCCATCACTTGATATCCATGTACGCCACGCGACACACTTCCGTTAATTGGCAAGAATTTCAATTGGGTTAATGCTTTTTGCGTTCAAAAACCAAATAGCAACGAACAAGACTCTTGGCGATAGGGCCCATCGGAAGCTCCATTGGAAACGACTGCCAAGTTACGACGGAGTATGACACTGAGGCGCACACAAAGGCAGATACAGGTGAATGCACAACAAACACAATAGTGTTGCCAATAGCAGCACAAACATTCACCCTGCGTCCCCAGCTGTTTGGAGACCTTGTTTGTTCAAAAAAGTCCAATCCAAACAAAATCAAATCACAATCCTTCGAATTATAGTGATGGAGTATCGGAATCGACTTCCAAACAACGGAGCATGGCAATGAGGCCCGCAGCAGGGGAAGACGCATGTGCATACCCAACAAACACAACAGTGAACCCGGTGTTCCCAGTGTTTTGGACATTTTACTTACTTATACAAAGGGTTGATATGCAGCTTAACAAATACCAAACAAAATCATACCATAATTCTTTGGATTATATTATGAAATAAAACAAAATATAAATTATAAGTGACTTTTCAAAATGAAAAGATTGATTTGAATATATCTCGCAAAATTGCGCTAATTTAATATGATTTGCAATGAAAAGGCATATGAAAAATTAGGTCGATTCCTGTTCACACAGCGAAGAAGCAATCATAGATGGACATTAATATCCTATATATATATTTAGAGATAAATAAATAAATATGTTTATAAATATATATATATATATATATATATATATATATATATATAATATATATATATTTATTTATAAATAAATATATATATTTATTTATAATATATATATATATATATATATATATATAAATATATATATATATATATATATATATATATATATATATATATATATATATATATGTGAGAGAGAAAGTCGTTTATTCTGTCTTTGCATCGTTCCTGCTTTCTTTTAGACCATACCAGCTTCTTTTACATCAATGCGCCCGCCATATTCTTTATAAATTTTTCGCCCTCTAATGAAAAAATCAGTGGCAATACCACGTTCCGGTTTTCCGGAAATGGCCGTCGATCAAAGAGGAGAAGACTTTTTGGAAAACGATCCGGGTCCATCGGGAAGCGTGTGTGATTTAATTAAAGTTGGGTTTGGCCCAGGAATAAATGTTCACGACTTGCCCTCCTGGAAAGGAGGCAACACGCTTCACTTATTATCAAGGTGAAATTGAATTGACTAGCCTGACCTTGATTCGGGTGCTAAGAAATTCATCATCATTAGAGTTTGGCAAAAGAGTGATTGATAGTTATTTTAAAAGTGTGTATATTAGAATCACACACACACACACACACACACACACACACACACACACACACATATATATATATATATATATATATGTGTGTGTGTGTGTGTGTGTGTGTGTGTGTGCTCGGTGTCAAAATTATTCCATATATTATATCCATCCTCAAGCTTGTGCGCATCAATTACCTTCATTCGTAGCTTCTTGTCAAGTTCAGCAGTCTTCCCTATGGTTGCAGAACGAATGAGTTATCATGTACGCGACACTCTCATATTTCAAATTATTTGTATTAAATAGGAATATCTGAAACCATATAACTGTATACAAATTATTAGTATTAGATAGGAATACTTACTTGAAGATAGATAATTGTTAGCAAATTATTAAATAGGAATAGTTACTTAAAACTATAATTGAATTAATATTAGATTAAAATAGTTGAAAACATACTAGGGTGAGTCAATATTTTGGTAATCTTTGGCAAAGTTTAGCAGTTCTGGATGTTTTTGCTGAGGTCATGAAGGTGACAAACCACTATAGATTGTGAAATGTCAAGTTTACTTGATACATTTAATAAGCTTAAACTGTTTGTACACAAACAAAAAGAAGAGTAAATTTGCTGTCATGAAATCCCATGTCCTCTTCATCTTTACTGTTTATATAGACGTAATAGAAGAAATGGAGACAAAATTAAATATAATAACGTCTTTGCCAGCAAATTTGCTACATTGTGTTTTATAATTAATGATAAACTTTTCAATGCCTATTAATGACAATTTGAAATTAAATGTATTAAAAAATAACAAACGTTTTCTCCACATCTCGAAATTTTATACTACATTGTAAAGCTATTTTATCAGTACTTAAACTTACAATGTGTAGAACGGATTTGTTTAGTCTGTTCAGAACTTCACTGATTATATACAAACTCCAAATTAAAAAAAGGGAAAGATTTGGTTGGGGATCAAGAGAATAATGAATATGAATTTTATAAAGTTAGTAAAGTCAGTGTTGATCTTCTAATAATCATTCCTGAATGTTATTGAATTAAATCAATACTATTTCATTCTCAAAGGATTT
>CM042138.1:1705829-1723329 GCA_023376005.1 Doryteuthis pealeii | reverse complement strand
CATTGTAAACCGCTACATTGTTGTATATATAAATACAATCGCATCTCAAGAAATAACTGTAATTTTATTCTTTATTTCCTATTTTAACTATATAGTTGAATTAAGAGGATTTAGCAGTGTAAGACGGAAGTGATGGAAGAGTAAGTTTCAGTTGTTCTATTTTTATTATTATTAGATTATACCCACATCTGTTTAAAATCTTTTTATCTGCATTCTTATTTAGTTTCTTGAATCTTTCGAATTTAATATAATATTTTATTACATCAAAAGTTAAATACTTGCACCCGGAGGTTGCATATATTTGCTAGTTTATATAACGATTTTGTTAAGTCTATATGTATACTTATGTATTTGTTTCTTATCTTGTCAGATGCGTTGTCAATTGCAAATCTAAAGTGAACCCTTCCGGTGAATTCAGTCTGACGGGATCCTGCCTCACTTGCACCTTTCAGGATAAAGTGCACTACAAATGGTCATTGTTACTTAAGAGTTTGCATAATGACACTTTTTTGGCTATAAAACATCTCAATTCCCTTGTATATTATCGAGTGTATTAGCGCTACATGAAATGCAAACAGGCTCGTCCAGGATTTGCCATCGTACTTTAGTCCATTTCTTATAACGTTAACCATAACACAACGGACGTCGTAGAAATGTACATATAATTCTATTTTAGATAGCGAGGAACTGACAGTGATGAGTATCTTTGCACAGAAGAGGTTAATGGAGCCTCAACCTATTTCAACCTATCATTCATTTCAAATCGATATCTCAAACAGATATTCGTTTCTAAAGCTCTGTATTTTAAACACACACACACACACACACACACACACACACACACACTATCTCTCTCACACACACATACACACCACACACACACACACACACACACACACACACACACACACACACATATATATATATATATTAAACAATCACTCCGTATGTGTAGGATGCAACACATGGTCAATGTCTTAAGCGAAGTTTCACGTCTGAATTAGACTTTAGACAGGGGAACTGACAGTGATCGGATCATTGCATAAAAAGGGTTATTGGCCCCTCAACCCATTTAGCTACACATCACGTTATACCTATATCTCAAAATGATATTTGTTTTAAAGTTCCGTTTTTAGACATATAGGTAAAAACCTGATTGCCATAGCTGCAAAGTAGAGTAACTCCATCTCTATTGTTAATAGACCACCAGGGATTTGTCGTGTTAAAACATTTCAGTCAAAAGACATTGATTTGATCTGAGGTTACTTCCAAAATAAGACGAGTTGCAATTTCGGCCTCTTGGTGTTTTCCTTCGAATTATTGTCCGATTGACCGACACTCAGTCAAATCGACTTATCTAAGATAATGTAAAGACTGTTAAAAAATAAGGTGGCATCTTTTTTTGAAGCATTGCATTAATTTCTCTCCAGCCTCACCCTACCTATTTTTCTTCATCCCCCGTGTTGCCGTCTCTTTAAGAAATATTGAGTGTTTATTCGAACCATCTTCATCTATTCTACTCGCACTTTTCATTGTACGATTGGGTTTTCTTTTACAAATACGTGAAACTTAAAGTCATGAGACTGACAAGACTAGCTGAAAAACAATCTATTAATCTTAGGCCCTATCCTGCTCAACTGGACAGTATTTGAGCACTTTCCAGATTATTTATAGCATACTGACACAATAGCATTGTCTAATGGCACATCAAACTTCAGGGATTATTTAGCCTCTTTGCTTACAAAATTCTCCCCAATCTATTTTGGATATTGTTTTTAATTGCATATGAACCCTTCTAGGGTTATCTTATACCAAGAGGTTAGGGAATTGTGTACATTATACATTTATATTTACATCTTTTGTGTAGCTTCTTAAAAAGAATTGTACACGGTTATATGATATCTCACCAGATAGTCTAACAATTACTAGGGTGGGGGAGGTTTAAAGTCGGCAAAGGATTAATGCTAAAGCTTATATATATATATATATATTATATATATATTAATATATATAGTTAGGATTTGAGAATCGCATAGGCGAGAAAACTGTCTTTATCCAAGCACCGTTGATTCATGCCACGCTACCTTCACATATAATTAGATATACATGATCTATTCAACAATATTGAGCACTATTATCAATATATATTATATATATATATATAATATATATATATAGTTATATATATATATAGAGAGGAGAGAGAGAGACAGAATAGTACGCATGAATGATGGTATCTCCCTAAAACCGCTACAAAATGGTGAACCATTTTATAGCAATTGTTTTCAAGTAAGAACAGAAAAGATATCCGAACTGATTAAAAGAAACTTGAAACCTTTGGAAATAGATGTAAAACAATTGGAAGCAAAACACATTTGATAGAAACAATTTGTGTTGAATCATTAAGAATGGTTTGTACTGAAATAGGACTGAAGAGGAAAAATGTAACATGCAAAACAGAGCGTACTTTAGGTAGTGATGAATCCTCTGAGAATCTGCTAGATGGTTTTAAGAATTAGGGATCTGAATTCTGCCAACTTTAATAAAAAAACATATGGATATTCTAAACCATGTCAAATCAGATAGTCTCGAAAATTTATTTCATTGCCACCATCGTTCTCATGAAAAAATCGGGTAATTGGGATTCAAAATTTCAGGATTGCAGGTATGGATTCGACCCGGAATATTTTTAATTTGCTCGCAGATCGGCTTGATTTGAAAATGTTATGATATGTTGGACTACGGCCTCTTGAGTAAAATAAAAAATTTAATAAGACACACTGACATTCGCACTTTATTATTATGAGAAAAGACATTCTCAAAATTGTTATCGTTCAAAAAAGATTCGCCGCAAATATCACTGAAAAATCGTCGGAACAATCGCAGTAAATAAACATTGGGCATTCAAAGTTTTAACACTGGCGGCCCGCATTTTTCTGTTGCGTTAGAGGCAAGTCGTGTGCTGTAGCTAGGTCGTTGAAGTATAGCTGTGTTAGTTCGCAGGTAACAACGTAGCGAATGTCGTATAGAGTCGAAAAGGGGTATATTTCCTTTTAGGGCACGTGGTTTTTAGATATAGAAGAGAAGAGAGGGAGAGAGAGAGAGAGACGAGAGAGAGAGAGAAGAGGAGAGCTAGTTCATTGGAAATCTCGCGTTCATGCGCGCTGGGTTTGTTGCGCAGCCTAGACTGCAGCGACGAGCGCTTCCACAACATAGGATACCTTCTCGGGTTCAGCAAGAGTTTAGCGATTTATTTTATTTACTTCGATGTGGGTTCGGCGTGGGAATGGGTCCAAGTGAGGCAGGGAATGACCTGCCTTCAGTCAAGAGCTCTTGGACTTTTCATTATAGTTTTTCAATCTATTTCGGTCAGCATGGTCTCAATGGCTGCACTTGAGTGTATACCCTTTCATCTTTAACATCTTTCTACTCTTTTAGCTTCTCTTTCTCTTCAGAAATTTGATTACGTTTTTTTTCAATCCCTATATTCTCAGTAGACATATAATAAACGCTACATCGGTCCTGAACATTTCTATTTAGCAGATGGAGTCGGTCCTGAATCCAAAAGTTGAGAGCTAAGGCTTCTAGGAGAAAAGTTGAAAACTGTGACAGACACTGAAAATATGATCCACTGACAATTGCATTTATTATATTCGAGAAGTAAAAAAAAAAAAAAAAACTGCTTGCATTTTTGCTAGTATAAGGTGTGTGCTAGTTCACGCTATGTTTATAGACTAGGGCGAGATCATGTGGCTAATGCTTAGCCAATCGCTTTGCCATACTATGTGGCGATATATTACTTAAGCGCTGATTCTTTCTCAGTTTACTAGCAGGCATCGACGAGTTTAGAGATAGAAATCTCTACCTGAGAGGATTACCAAGAACAAATCTGAGGACTTCTATACCTAGAATAACTAGACAATTATACGGCTTAAAGACTTTAACAAAAACACAAACATTGTAAATGAGTCATGAACACCTGTAACAGTTGACAAGTCTCAATTTAATTTACTTGATCGATACAAGATTTTTATGCAACTGCTGGTGGTCATAACACAAAGAAGATTCTGTTGATGAAAGCAATATTCACATAATGGAAAACGAAGAGTCCGTTTTTTTAGCGACTCCGTTCCGTTGGGAACAGAACATGTTAAAGCGGAGGTTGTGAATTGTAACGTCGTGAAAAAAGACGCTAAATAAATTTTTTTTTCATCTCCTTGAAAGGTTTTAACCGCTTGTTTAGACATTATCATGAAGTGAGTGGATCGCACAGAATGTATTGACCACAGTTGTTCTCCACATTTTATGACACTTTGAAACGGTTTAGTAGAGGTCTTATAGGCTGTGCAGGATCAGACGAGAAGAAGCGGTTATGTGTGAGAAAGGCGGTCCTGGCGGTCAAATTAGATTGTGTAATGGTATGCCACAGATAAGAATTTAAGTTGGCATTTTACGGCCTCGCCCGGCAACATTTTTATAGAGGCATAAAAGTTGAAGCACTGAAAACACCAAAATCTGAAATGCTTAATGTGGAAGTATAAACAAAATAGAGTTAGTGGAAAATATCCAATACGAACGATTAGAGAGTTCGTTTGTAGAATATATGTAAAAAATTTAGAATGTATCTAGAAGCTTTTTACTACTGATAAAGATACCTTGAGTAATTAAAAGGATTATTCTATTATATAATAATATTGTATTAGTATATATATATATTATTATACTATATATATATATATATATTTACCAACCCTCCGCACAGGCAGGATGGGACACAAGGTCCTTTTCTTAAGCGGAGTTACGGTTTGAATCAGAGTTTTTCTTCTCCTAGACCGTTGCCTAACTCAAAGTTAAAGAGCCAGTTTGCCTCTAACTATTTATCCATAGCTAGAGGGAGAGTAGGATCCATAACCTTTTCCCAAGGGTATTAGCGTAAGTGAATATACGTGACAAACGCTTTTGTATGGAACTCGGGCGACGAGTGATCGTGTATTTAAGCATGTAGCCCACGTGTAAATACTTATACGCAAATATTGTTGGTGTTGCCCGTTTTGTTAGCTCCGATGTTGGTTATTTATTACTTTTGAGAGCTTACATGTAAAGAGCAAAGTGTCCATTCGTAGAAAGAACAGTATGATACTATAAAAGCCAAAACTGGGATGAACTTCAGTGTGGGGTTCCTACTTTCCCCAAGAGTATTAACCCGAAATTGAAGTTTAAATAAAGCGATTAGAGTTTGCAAGCACTACGAGGTACTTGCAGTAGCTAAATTTTAGTTGTGATCTCAAGACTAGACGGCAAGTTAATACTTCTCTTGTACATGTCCAATAAAGCCGTTGTGTATGCAACCAATTGTCTCACTAGGACATCTTGGTTCGTTCATATCTGATGGTGAAGGTTCACTTTGAGCTGTGGGGTAATGTGGGAGTCCCTTCAAGAATGAATAAAACAAACATGGCTTTAGCATATAAAAACAAATGGATGGATGGACATGCATAAAATCAACAACCACCACAACCAACCAATCACCAGAGCATATGAAGAGTCAAAAAGTTTATATTTCTGTAGTAGGTTGAATTAAAGAATAACTACGGGTAGTTTGTTTAATAGAAAGACATATCGATTCTTGGCTCTATACTTTCAAGAAGCACTCCTTGTAGAAAGAAAAGAGTCGCGATTATTTTACTCATAGCTGGCGAGGGGGCGGGTTCTACTTTTCTCATTAACTTACCTGGCCTCGTCCTGTGTTCCGGGTGGCCTCGGCCACTGGAACTTGGTAAGCAACTTGCGCTATGATTTAAAGGGAACAGGGCTGGGTTGTCCCACATTGGGATAGGACCTTATATATAGTCTCCGCTGGTTCGTATCTGGCCCGACGCTCCAATTCTAGAGCACGTAGAATGTACGCTTCATTGCCATTATCCAGAGTGACGCTGCGAGTGGTTTAAATGCTTTAGATTCCCATCTATGGCCAATAAATATGTTTGAAAACTTATTATATTGAGCCTAATTACTTGAATTAACTACTATTGTCTACTAAGGAATTAAACAGTTGTTCACGACCAGTGTTAGCTGGTGGTCTTTTCATTCAGAGTCTGAGTGACAACGATGCCTATAGGTCGATCCTGCAAGGGATATATGAGTATGTCTAAGCCGATGTTGTAACAATACTTTTTGTTTGAGATGGTCCTGATTCTTCCAATGATTTTTAATTCTCCTGTCTGTTTTTCCAAAAACTAAGGACCGTTCTAACATGGACCAACAAGACCTGTAGTAATCCTGCACGAGTAGGAATGCTGGCACGTGGTCAAACTATTAGACAACATTAACAGAAGTGTTCTTTTTTTCTAGTTCTTCGTTGCCTAACCAAGCGTTAAAAGAAACTTTATTCTCTTCTACTGTTTCACCATTAATCTGATTATACATTTTCCAGGGTATTAGTTAATGTGTTGAGATGCAAGAGACTTATGTAAATTAGAAACACTTGGTTCAGCAAAATATCACCCAGATACTTAGAAGACACGCATACAAGTGCTATCTTATTATTAAGCAACAATTGTAGCGTTGTTTATAAGAAGTTGAGAGACCAGTGGATGACTATATTGGCTAAAAATATAAAACAAATTGCATGGGGATAAAGATAAAGCGATAATTGAAAAAGAATTAACCAAATGATATAATTCATGCGAATAATTATAAAATGAAGAAAGAACGTTAGGAGCGAATCCGAGCACGTCTATTCCCTCTTGCCTGCATCCAGGATCGTAGAATGAAGTACGTTAATCAGCTAGTAAAATACAGATATGATCAGTAGGGAATAAGCATTAAAGATTAAATTTCCCAAATATTCAGTTGTCTGATCCTTTTGATACATTTAGATCACTTTGTAGTGATATAACTTTTCTGTTGAATTGCCCGGGGAATGACTGCCCGTGAAACTGAACAAAACAACGCTGTGGAAAGCTGATTACGCCGATTAATAACTGAATACAGTTATCAGAGGCTTTGTAGCTGTGTTACTCCACTGTAATAACTGAGCCACTAGACAAAGTTTGCATGTGTCCAGAACTTTTGTTATAAAAAGGGAATAATCATGATCACGAAGCGGGACACAGTAAGTTCGTATAAAGGAGGCGAATAATAGTGTTGTACCTAGGATTTTTATAGCAGGTGGTATATATTTAGGAGATTCATACGGTAACAGCTATGTGGATTAATAGAACAGTGTTCAAACAGTTCCTGTATTGTATTAATATATAAAGATAACAATGCAGCTTAATCGAAAGCAGAATTACTCTTTTATTCCATCATCTGTTAGAATGTTAAATCAAAAATAAAAAATAGTGTGGTGAATACAAACAAGTCGGCTTTAAATCCTTACTTCACTGTGTTTGGATGCAATTGCGAAGGAAATTGGTGATAATATCGAATATATCCTGTAACGAGAGCTGTTTGTTTGTTTGTCGCATCTCGCATGCAAATGCGCTTATGGGAGACAGCACTGTAATTGACCATTTTATCTACAGTTATATGTTAGTCGTATACTGGGTAACAATAGGGCTGACTGGGTTATATAGTTTTGATAAAGATACAGGTCCGGGGAAAGGAAGTCTGAATTAAAACAAAGGCTGTACTCTGAGATATACCATAAAAGAATGAAGGTTACAAAACGGGACGTTATTCGGAAATGTCGTGGTCATGATAATAAAATCTCTTTGAAATTCTTACCCTATCATTGGGAAATTATCGAGGATATTCGTTTGGTCTTTTTTGATTGAAGACTTCAAAGCGATGTATAAGCACTTAACATATTTTTATTTTTCCATGGACAAGTTCCGCAACGTGTTTTGTAATCCTTCATCTTTTAATATGGGTACGTCGATCCTGACTACGAGATAAGCATGTGTTATTAAATTAAGAGCTTTTCTCCTATAAGGACCTGATTGAAGATGTTCATTGAGCAAAACTATATAACCCAGTCAGCCCTATCTGTTTTACCATATACGAAAATATAACTTGGAATATGGATTAATGTAATATCCAAAAGCGCATTCTGTGCAAGATGAAAAACAAACAGCTTCGTAGGATTTTTAAATGGATCACCAATTTTCGCAAATCATAACCGTTACACGAAAGGAGGATTTACCTTGTGTTGCTTTCCAGAATACCTATTTTACTTTTTGGATTAGCCTTGCATTCTAAAGATGATGGAATGAAAAGAGATTTGATAACAGCATTTGTATTTTCTTTACTACACAGATAAAACAACAGCCTGCTTGGAAATCAAGTTCTTTAATCCGCATGTTTATACCGAATATGATCAGGACGTCAGTCTCGAATCATATGGATTACCTACTAGCGTTTGATGCATGAACAGTTGTCAATACCGTTAGTTAAACTGAATTCGCGGTGTCTAAACCGAACTTAACTCAGTTGTGCACGCTGTGAATTATGATTATTCTTTTTTAATGTATCGCTAAAAAACGAACACACACATCGCATCGCTTCGCGAATGCCTATTGATAACTAACTTTAGATTGCATTATTCAGTGGAGAAACAGCGAACTTTGAAACTCAGTCTGTATTTTTTCTGTGTGAGTAATGGCGTATTTCACTTCCTATCATTGTGTGTGAAAATGCTTTCCACGGATATTCCCTGGGAATTTTCAAAGAAAAGAATCAGTACATTGACTGTGTTCGTATGTATCAAGGATCAGAATCTGAATTTGGGCGAAATAGAAATTAAGTGCTTATCTCCAGATGTATTCGCATATTTACTAGCTGACGTACTCATCTACACCGGGTAAGAGGTGAAGACTCGATGTATAGTATTCGCATGAATTATATATTTTGGGCAATTGGTGTCCCAAGATTTTTTAGTATTTTTAGCCTGTGATAGTCAATACTATGGTCTAACAGAACTTCAGGATACTAACGTTTATAAAATTTTTTTAATTAAAAAATTGATGTGTTTCTAAACTGGGATATGCGAACCAAGTTTAAATTTTAACAAAGCTCTCTGCATTTCACAGATAACTAATATCCTGGGAAAGGTATGAATCCAATTATGGGTAAACAGTAGAAGAGAATAAGTTCTTTAACCTTGGTTAGGCAACAAGACTAGAAAAAAAGAAAACTTGTTAATGTGTGTCTAATAGTTTGACCACGTGCAGCATCCTACTCGTGCGGATTACTACATGTTCTTGTTGGTGCATTAGAACGGTCCTTAGGTTTTTGGAAAACAGACAGGAGGAATTAAATATCATTGAAGATCGAGACCATCCTAAATAACATTACAAAAGTTAATTGTTACCATCGGCTAGAATACTCAGTAAGAGTCCTGAGACTGAGGACACTCGTTGTCACTCAATACTCGAATGAAAGACTTTACACTAACACGTGTGTGACACTTGTTTTAATCCTAGTAGTACTCAGATTATAAGTTCAAGTATAGTCTCAATATAATAAGTTTTTCAAATATTTATTTGCCATAGATGGAATCTAACGCCATTTAACCACTCCAGGTCACTCTGGATAATGGCACATGAAGGTACATTCTACAGAGTGGCTCTAGAAATTGGAGCGGCGGTGCCAGCATACGAAGCCAGGAGACTATATATAAGGTCTATCAATGTGGGACCAACCCAGCCCTGGTCCCTTAAATCAATAGGGCAAGTGCTTACCATCCAGTGGCCGAAGGCATCGACCAGGACGAGGGCAGGTAAGAATGAGAAAGTAGGGAAACCCCCCACTCGCAGCTTATGAGTAAAATAATCGCACTCTTCTTCTACAAGGGTTTTGGAATTAATAGAGCCCAAATGGCGGATAATGTCAGTAAAGCAATTAAACAAAACTCGTAGTTATTCTTAATCAACCTACTCAGAAAGTATAAACACTTTGCCTCATTATGCTTGGTTGGTTGGTTGGTTGGTTGGTTGGTGGTTGATTTTAGGCATGTCCATCCATCATTTTGTATTTATGCTAAAGCCATGTTTTGGTTTTATCTCATTGAAAGGGGTACTCACATACCACACAGCTCCAAAGTGAACCTACCATCAGATAGTTTAACGGCTCCCAAGATGTCTAGTGAGACCAATTGGTGCATACACACATTATTGGAATGATACAGAAGAAGTATTAATGGTCATTTGAGATTCAAAATTTGAGATTAGATTTATTGCAGTACCTCGAGTGTTTGAAGCTCTAATCGCTCTATTAACTTCAATTTCGGGTTAATGACTCTTGGGAAAGGTAGGAACCCCCTAAATCACCCAGTTTTGGGCTTTTACTAGTATCAATTACTGTTCTTTCTACGAAAGGATTGTTTTGAATGTAGCAAAAGAAATAACCAACATCGGAGCTCAAAACGGGCAACACAACCAGAATTGCGATAATGTATTTACACGTGGGCTAATGGTTAAAGTTCATAGGAAATGGACTCTCGCCCGGAGTTCAAATCCTGGAGTAGTATATGCTTTCACTTAGGCTAATCCCTTGGGAAGAGGTATGATTCTCACTCTCCCTCTAGCTAATGAGATAAGTAGTAGGGCAACTGGGCTCAGCTTCTTTAACTTTGTTAGGCACTGGTCTAGGAGAAGAGAAACTCTGATTCAAACTGTTGAACTCCGCTTAAGAAATTGACCTTGTGTCATCTGCCTGTGCGGAAGGGGTTGGTAATATATATATAATATATATATATATATATATATATATATATATATATATATAATATTATTATATATATATGATAAAGAAAAGTCCTTTTATTATAAGTTTTTATAAACAGTAGAAAAGCTTCTGATAATTCAATTACATAAACAAACATACTAAACTTCGATTGATCAAATCTATTGTTATACTTCATAATTAAGCATTCCAGGTTTTGGTGTTTTCAGTGTAACTTATTATGCTCTCTACTAAAAATTGTTGCCCGGGCGAGGGCCGTAAAATTGCCAATAAATATCTCTATTGGCCACATACCATCTTATCACCTCACGAATTTGACCGCAAGACCGCCTTTCTCACACATAGCCGTCTTTCTCTACCTCCAGCCTATCAAACACTAAACGCGGTTCAAAAGTGGCATAACAGGGAGAACAACTGTGGGGAACATGTGGCGATCTCACTCAGCTCATGAAATGTCTAAACAGGAGTTAAAACTTCAAGGAGATGAAAAAAATTTATTAGCTCTGTTCACGACGCCTTACAATATCAACCACTTCGTCTTTAGATGTCTGTTCCCACGGAAGGGATGTCGTAAAAAAAACGGAACCTTCGTTTTCCATTATGTAAAATTTGCTTCATAACAGAAATCTTCTTGTGTTTATGACACCAAAGTTCATAAATCTGTGTATCGTCAGGAAATTAAAAGGACCTTGTCAACTGTATACACGGTGTTACATCATGAGTCATTTACAAGTGTTTTGTTGTTTTTGTTAAGTCTTTAAGGGCCATAATTGCTCCTAGTTTGAATTCTAGGTAGAGAGATCCTCCGATTTGGTTACTTTGGTAATCCTCTCAGGCTAGAGATTCATCCGGTTCTTCGTCGATGCCTGCTAGTAAACTGAGAAGAATCAGCGCTTATAATATATCAGCCACGTAGTAATGGCAAGCGATTGGCTAAGGCATAGACCACATGATCTCGCCTATCCTATAACTATAGGCGGTGAACTAGCACACACCTATATATCTAGCAAAATGCAACAGTTTTTTTATTTCTTTTTTTAACTTCTCTAATAATAAATGCAATTGTCAGTGATAATGTGTCAGTTTTTTTTTGTGTGTCACAGTTTTCAACTTTTCTTCCTCAGAAGCCGTAGCTAACAATTTGGATTCAGACCGACTCCATCTGCTAAATTAGAAATGTTCAGGGCCGATGTAGCGTTATTATTATGTCTACTGAGAATATAGGATGAAAAGAAAACGGTAATCAAATTTCTGAAAGAAAGAGAAGAAAAAAAATAACAAAAGATGTTAAAGATGAAAGGGTTACAGCTCAACCGGGTGCCAGCCTGAGCGACCAACGTGACCCGAAATAGATGAAAAATAAAAATGAAAGTCAAGGCTTTGAATGGAAGCAGTGTGACCTTCCACCCCGGAACCACAAACGGAAGTAAATAAAATCGCTTTCTCTTTCGCTAACCCGAGAAGGGTCGGACATGTATTGTTGGAGCCCGTCGTGACATTCTAGGCTGCGCACAAACAGCGCGCATGAAGAGATTTCCAATTGAACAGCTTCTCTCTCTCTCTCTCTCTCTCTCTCTCTCTCTTCTCTCTCTCTTCTCTCTCTCTCTCTCTTCTGAAAAAATACCACGTGCCTAAAAAGAAAATAAACAACCCCTTTTTGACTATACGAGATTCGTACGTTGTTACTCTGCAACTAACGAACAGCTACTATTCTAAGACTACTCCTACAGCACGACGTGCCTCTACGCAAACAGAAAAATGCGGGCGAAGTTTATAAAACTTTGAATGCCCAATGTTTAGTTTACTGCATTGTTTCCGAACGATTTTTTCAGTGATATTTCGGCGAATCTTTTTTGAAACGATAACAATTTTTGAGAATGTCTTTCTCATAATAATAAGTGCGAATGTCAGTGTGTCAAATTTTTTTTTTTAATTTTACTCAAGAGGCGTAGTCCAACATATCATAACATTTCAAATCACAGCCGATGTGCGAGCAAATTATAAAATATTCGCGGGTCGAACCATACCTGCAATCCTGAAATTTTGAATTCCCAAGTTAATCGATGTGTTTTCATGAGAACGAGGTGGGCAATGAAATAAATTTCGAGACTACTGATTTCGACATGGTTTACGAATATCCATATGTTTTTTAAATTAAGATGGCAGAATTCAGATACCTAAGTCTTAAAACCATCTAATGCAGATTCTCAAGGAGGGATTCATCCTAACCTAAAGTAGTCTTGGTTTTTGTCTCATGTTATTTTTTTCTCTTTCATCCTATTCATTTATTCAACTCATTCTTTAGATCACACAATATTTGTTTTTCTTTATCAAATGTGTTGCTTCCAATTGTTTTTACTCTATTTTCCAAAAGTGTTTATATGTTTTTTTTATGGATATTTTTTTTTTTCTTATTTTGGTTTTATATTATATTATTTAAATTTTTTTGTTATTCCATATTTTGTATTTTTTTTGTTTTTTAGGAGATTACCATCATTCATGGCGTACTATTTCTGTATCTCTCTCTCTCTCTCTATATATTATATATTATTATATATATTATATATATATATATAATATTTGATAATAGTGCCAATATTGTGAATAGATCATGTTATCTAAGTTATATGTGAAGGTAGCGTGGGCATGACATTCACGGTGCTTGGATAAAGACGTTTCTCGCCTATGCGATTCCAAATCCTAACTATATATAATATATATTATATGATATTATATATATATATATATATATATATAGCTTTAGCATTAATCCTTGCCGACTTTAAACCTCCCCCACCTAGTAAATTGTTAAGACTATCTGGTGAGATATCATATAACCGTGTAACAATTCTTTTTAGAATTACAGCAAAATGATGTAATATAAATGTAGAATGTACACAATGCCCTAACCTCTTGGGTCAAGATAACCCTAGAAGGGTTCATATGCAATTAAAAACCATATCCAAAATAGATTGGGGAGAATTTTGTAAGCAAAGAGGCTAAATAATCCCTGAAGTTTGATGTGCCATTAGACAATGCTATTGTTCAGTATGCTATAAATAATCTGGAAAGTGCTCAAATACTGTCCAGTTGAGCAGGATAGGGCCTAAGATTAATGATTGTTTTTCAGCTAGTCTTGTCAGTCTCATGATTTAAGTTTCACGTATTTGTAAAAGAAAACCCAATCGTACAATGAAAAGTGCGAGTAGAAATAGATGACAGATGTTCGAATAAACACTCCAATTATTTCTTAAGAGACGGCAACACGGGGGATGCAGAAAAATAGGTAGGGTGAGGCTGGGGAGAGAAATTAATGCAATGTTTCAAAAAAAGAGTGCCACCTTATTTTTTAACAGTCTTTACATTATCTTAGATAAGTCGATTTGACTGAGTGTCGGTCAATCGGACAATATTCGAAAGGAAAACACCAAAGCGGCCGAAATTGCAACTCGTCTTATTTTGGAAGTAACCTCAGATCAATCAATGTCTTTTGACTGAAATGTTTTAACACACAAATCCCTGGTGTCTATTAACAAGAGATGGAGGTTACTCTACTTTGCAGCTATGGCAAAAGTTTTTTCACTATATGTCTAAAATACGGAATTTAGAAACAAATATCATTTTGAGATATAGGTATAACGTGATGGTAGCTAGAAATGGGTTGAGGGGCCAATAACCCTTTTTATGCATGATCCGATCACTGTCAGTTTTCCCCTGTCTAAAGTCTAATTCAGACCTGTGAAAGCTTCGCTTAAGACATTGACCATGTGTTGCATCCTACACATACGGAGTGATTGGTTTAATATATATATATATATAGTGTGTGTGTGTGTGTGTGTGTGTGTGTGTGTGTGTGTGTGTGTGTGGTGCTTGTGTATGTGTGTGTGAGAGAGATAGTGGTGTGGTGTGTGTGTGTGTGTGTGTGTGTGTGTTAAAAATACAGAGCTTTAGAAAACGAATATCTGTTGAGATTATCGATTTGAAATGAATGATAGGTTGAAATAGGTAGAGGCTCTCATTAACCTCTTCTGTGCAAGATACTCATCACATGTCAGTTCTCGCTATCTAAAATAGAAATTATATGTACATTTCTACGACGTCCGTTGTGTTATGGTTAACGTTATAAGAATGGACTAAAAGTACGATGGCAATAATCCTGGACGAGCCTGTTTCATTCATGTAGCGCTAATAAACTCGATAATATACAAGGGAATTTGAGATTTTTTTATACCAACAAAAGTGTCATTATGCAAACTCTTAAAGTAACAGACCATTTGTAAGTGCACTTTATTCTCTGAAAGGTGCAAGTGAGGCCAGGATCCCGTCAGACTGAATTCACCGTTGAAGGGTCACTTTGAGATTTGCAATTGACAACGCATCGGACAAGATAAGAAGACAATACATAAGTATACCTATAGACTTCAAATCGTTATTAAACTAGCAAATATATGCAACCTCCGGGTGCATAGTATGGTTAACTTTTGATGTAATTAAAATATTAATATTAATTGAAAGATTAGAAACTAAATAGAATGCAGATAAAAAGATTTTAAACAGATGTGGGTATATAATCTATAATAATAAATACGAACAACTGAAACTACTCTTCCATCATCTCCGCTTACACGCTAAATCCTCTATTCAACTATATAGTTTAAAATAGGAAATAAAGACTAAATTTAACAGTTTATTTCTTGAGAATGCGATTGTATTTATATATACAACAGTGTAGCGTTTACAATGTTAATGGAAGGTTAATTGCTATTTTATTAAAGATTTTGATTTTGCATCAATCTATACTCTCTCCGCTATAGTTAAATAACAGGGCAAACTGGTCCTTTAACCTGGTTATGCAACAAGACAAGGAGAAGGAAACACTGAGTTCAAACGCAGTTCAAACCCCAAACTTAAGAAATTGAACATGTGTTGCTAAACTGCACGTACCTATGGACTGGTGAATATAATTATATATATCTATATATATTATATATATATATATATATATATATATAATATATATATTAATACTAAGCTGCGTGAATCAACTTTTGGATCTAAAAGGCTTTCTTACTGTTTAGGTTTAATGGCATAAAAAATTTGCAAATGTTATCTTTAGATGTCGGATTAAATGTATGTTTGAAAAAAAGAATCATTTTTCATATCTTTTAATTAGCAGTAATTTGGCAATTAAATGAAACCATCTCTCTGTTGATAACTGTCTATATCAATTTAAACCCTCCTTATATATATATATTATATATATATATACTATATATATATATCAGTATATATATATATATAATATATATAATAATATAATGAATAGTGAATGAAAAAATGAGAAAGTATTTTGCATAGAAATGGGGGTGCTCAATGCTAAAAAAGCAGAGCAGTTTATAATTAATGTTGATATTATGATTTCACACTGCATAACTTCCAAGTTTTTGGTATCCCAATCTCAGATGAGAATGTGGTTGAGATGTCAAATAACCAGTCGTGAAATGGTCAATAAATAAAATTATTTAGCGTTATATGCAGCGTTTTTCACTGCGATGGGAAATGCAAAGCTAAAAATTGTTTTTTTAACGGTGGCTTGTTTAACGTTTATGGTGACGTGGATTGTATTCACGTGATGTAATGTCATGACGTTTAAATTCTGTATTAAAAACATTATAATCAAACAATACTTGCAATTGGTGTTAATGCACGCGGTGTCAGAACTGTAATTTTTTTTTTTTTAAATAAATAAATAAATAAATGAATAAAAAAAAAAAAAAAGAAAAAAAGAGGAGAGCGAAATTCAGGGATAAATTAGGGTCAGGTGGAAACATCCATTGGTGCCACTGAAAACATTGGAAAAGTCGGTGGTCACAACCACAATTTAAGTTTCAACAACAAAAGATATGAAAATATGTACCACCTTCCATCAAAAAATATCGGCAGATCCAAAGAAAAGACGGGCAGAACACCTACAGTAAAATGGGAAATTAATAAAAAAAGCCAGGGCATACAAAGGCGGACAACGTTGCGATCCTTTGCTTAGAAGTAAAAGTGTGCATATAACACAAAATGAAAGCATAACTTATTAAATAAGAGAAGTGAACTCGTTTCGAAATGTGGCAGTTTAAACAAATTTTTACTGTGTCACTTACACTGACCCTAATTGATCCCTGAATTTTTCGCTCTCCTTTTTTTTTTTTTTTTTTTTTTATTTATTTATTTATTTATTTGAAAAAAAAAATGTCATCTGACACGCGCGTGCATTAACACCAATGCAGTCTTTTGTTTAATGTTTTTTAAATACAAATTTAAACGTTCTGAATAACATCACGTGAATCAATCCACGCACATAAACGTTAAACAACCACATTTAAAAACAATTTTTTAGCTTTGGCATTTCCCATCGCGTGAAAACGCTGCCCTAGTAAACCGCTACAAAATTTGATTTTTACCATTCACGACTGGTTTTTGACATCCTCAACACTTCTCATTGATGCATTGGACTACCCGAACTTGAAGTTATGATGTGTGAATCATAATATCACATTAATTAATATATAATAATAATATACCATATTATATATATATACTAATAAGTATATTAACTAACCACTCCTATAGATGATTTTAATCTTTCTGAGAGTCAAAAGTGTCAAGGGTGACTTTGACGCCACTCACTATAATTGTTAGCATTCCAAACTCATAATTCTTAATCACTATCACGACTTCTTACTATATAAAAATAAACGATCTTAAATTAAAACAAGGTACAGATTTTCCTAACTAAAGAGGTTAGAATAAGATCCAAATCAAC
>CM042138.1:1700954-1705729 GCA_023376005.1 Doryteuthis pealeii | reverse complement strand
AAAAAGAAAGAGAGAATCCCACGCATGCAACACTCCACTTTGCCCATTACTTAAGCTAGACGGTGGTCGGAGAGGCCTCCTTCCGATCAAATTGGCTGGTCACGTCAAAACCTAGCATCTATAATGATTGTCCCATCCATAAATCTACTATATGGCAACCCCTAACCCTTTTATAATGTGATAAAAGCTGTGTTGAGGGTCATAGTGTCCTGGGTAGTAAGTATTGAGTAAGCGAGTTCTAATTCCTGTCACATTATTAAACGACAATTTCAGACTAAAAACCCTGTGGAAAGGTAATACTCCCCCCTTAAATCCCTCAACTATGGTTAAATAGTACCAGTCTAACAAAAAAGGAATTTGGCATTAAAATGGACCGGAAAACATTTGCGCGAGAGAAAGGTTTAGTGGGAAGAAATTCACACATAAATGTAAGCTTAAATTATATGAAGATGAGTGATTAGTTAATAGGGTATTATATTATTGCAGAAGGTTAATATAATCTAAAAGACAAAGAACCAGAGACAGTATATTCATGATGCTTGTACTAAATGAAACTATCAAGAGGAATAATGTTTGCGCTCATTCTGTTATAGGTATTTACTGCTAAATAAAAAACAACAACAATGAAATTTTTCTAAGAAGCGCTAATTCCATAAGAGGACGGGGCTCAGTTTTTCATTTCAAATTGTAATTATTTTTCACTCCTTTAATAAATAAGGATTTTGCTTATTTGATACTCTCTGATATTGTTTTTTAAAAATCCCACCCTCTCAGGCATGTCTTTCAAAGATTAATTTTTACGACGCCCCGGAGGTTGTTTTCTGTTGCTAAGTATATATAATATTGCCTTGCCGAAATATTACTGCGTTCATCATCGAAATTGTCAATGATAAATTTTCATTAGAAATTCAATGTAATGTAGATATAATTAACGGTTGAACACAATAATAATAAACTCTCTTTTAGTTTTTATGAATTTTGCTCGTCTGCAAATTATTGGTAGCATAGAAATGATTTTAGTACTTAATCTAATCCATTAAGAAAAACTTAGGTGAAATTATTCGCAAGTGTGGACATTTAAATTGTCTTTTACAGGAAATGATAGAATTACAATACATATATCTCAAAGGACATGTTAAAAGCATATTGCTTTCACACACACACACACACACACACACACACACACATATATATATATATATATATATATAGTATATATATATATATATATATATATATAAAAGTGTATGTGTGTTATGTTTGTGTGTCATTCGATATAGCTGACAGCCTTTTTAAACAAAAAAAAAACATGTCGAAAAATATAATATAAAATCTATGTTATAAATATTACCAATCCTGCGCATGACTCTCTTTACTTTATGTTGCGTTGTATTCTAACCAGGAGAAACTATGATTAATATAAATATTAAATATAACATATATTATATAATATTAAATAAAATCTTATACGGGAGGCTAGGTATTTATTTCGGACTATTGTCCTCATCTTCATGTTATCTGTACACTGTTCCGGACGATTTGCCCTCCGGCCTTCCTCAGGTATTTTCTTCTCGAACTCGGGGAACCTTCTCGAACTCGGTAACCTTCTTTTCGAAGTCGGGAACCTTCTTGTCGTAAACGGTAGGCATCAGGGAACTATGAACCTAACTCTTATTCAGTCCACGGAGGTAATCTTTCTCATTCCGCTAACCATAGCTGGGGACAAGTGTTTATTCTATGTTACTGCTGCCCATGACCAGGATTGAACCTGCAGTCTAGAGACAACTGTCACTTAGAACTGTCTTAACCTAACTCCTTTATTCACGAGGCTATGTGACCAATCGTACCGATAACAATGAAGATGAGCACAATAGTCCGAATAATCCAGATAATACTAATTATCAAAGCCCATCTAAAACATTCTGAAAATTATTTACGAGGCTGTTTGCATTTCACATAGTGCTAATACCCTTGGGAAAGGTATGAATCTAACTACTCTCCCACTAGCTGTGTGTAAATAGTAGAGCAGACTGGGTTCATTAACTTTGGTTTGGCAACCAGTCTAGGAGAAGGAAAACTCTGAATTCTAACCTGTTAAACTCCGCTTTATGAAATTGCCCATGTGTCTCATCCTACTCATGCGAAGTGGTTGGTTTTATACATATATAATTAATATAAATAAATTATCAATTTAGCAAAAAAATTTATCACAAGGCTTTCCTCAAATGGCGTCTTCAGATATCGTCTAATTTATTGTGTATAAATTACTAACCCCTCCACACGAGTAGGATGTGACACAAAGTCGATTTTTAAGTGGAGTTTAACTGGTTTCAATTGAGTTTTTTCTTCAGACAGGTTACCATACCAAGGTTAAACAGCCCACTTTTTCCTACTATTTTCCTATGGCTGGAGGGAGAATGGTTGGAGTCATCCCTTTCACACGGGCATTAACGATATAATAAATACAACGTTCAGAATGTTGAGTAAGCGTTGAATCTCGTTGTCGTTGCAAACACTCTCCACCACTTGATATCCATCTACGCCACGCGACACACTTCCGTTAATTGGCAAGAATTTCAATTGGGTTAATGCTTTTTGCGTTCAAAAACCAAATAGCAACGAACAACACTCTTGGCGATAGAGCCCATCGGAAATTCCATTGGAAACGACTGCCAAGTTACGACGGAGTATGGCACTGAGGCGCACACAGAGGCAGATACAGGTGAATGCACAACAAACACAATAGTGTTGCCAATAGCAGCACAAACATTTACCCTGCGTCACCAGCAGTTTGGAGACCTTGTTTGTTCAAAAAAGTCCAATCCAAACAAAATCAAATCACAATCCTTCGAATTATAGTGATGGAGTATCGGAATCGACTTCCAAACAACGGAGCATGGCAATGAGGCCCACAGCAGGGGCAGGCACATGTGCATACCCAACAAACACAACAGTGCACCCGGTGTTCCCAGTGTTTTGGACATTTTACTTACTTAGACAAAGGGTTGATATGCAGCTTAACACAAGCCAAACAAAATCATACCATAATTCTACGGATTATATTATGAAATAAAACAAAATATAAATTATAAGTGACTTTTCAAAATGAAAAGATTGATTTGAATATAGCTCGCAAAGTTGCGCTAATTTAATATGATTTGCAATGAAAAGGCATATGAAAAATTAGGTCGATTCCTGTTCACACAGCGAAGAAGCAATCATAGATGGACATTAAATATCCTATATATATATTTATAGATAAATAATAAATATGTTATAAAATATATATATTTATAATATATATATATATATATATATAATATATAATATTTTATTATAATATATATATATATTATTTATAAATATATATATATATATATATATATATAAATAATATATATATATAAAAATATATATAATATATATATATATATATTTATATATAGAGAGAGAGAAGTCGTTTATTCTGTCTTTGCATCGTTCCTGCTTTCTTTTAGACCATACCAGCTTCTTTTACATCAATGCGCCCGCCAATATTCTTTATAAATTTTTCGCCCTCTAATGAAAAAATCAGTGGCAATACCACGTTTCCGGTTTTCCGGAAATGGCCGTCGATCAAAGAGGAGAAGACTTTTTGGAAAACGTTCCGGGTCCATCGGGAAGCGTGTGTGATTTAATTAAAGTTGGGTTTGGCCCAGGAATAAATGTTCACGACTTGCCCTCCTGGAAAGGAGGCAACACGCTTCACTTATTATCAAGGTGAAATTGAATTGACTAGCCTGACCTTGATTCGGGTGCTAAGAAATTCATCATCATTAGAGTTTGGCAAAAGAGTGATTGATAGTTATTTTAAAAGTGTGTATATTAGAATCACACACACACACACACACACACACACACACACACATATATATATATATATATATATATATATATATATATGTGTGTGTGTGTGTGTGTGTGTGTGCGCTCGGTGTCAAAATTATTCCATATATTATATCCATCCTCAAGCTTGTGCGCATCAATTACCTTCATTCGTAGCTTCTTGTCAAGTTCAGCAGTCTTCCCTATGGTTGCAGAACGAATGCGTTATCATGTACGCGACACTCTCATATTTCAAATTATTTGTATTAAATAGGAATATCTGAAACCGTATAACCGTATACAAATTATTAGTATTAGATAGGAATAGTTACTTGAAGATACATAATTGTTAGCAAATTATCAAATAGTTACTTGAAACTATAATTGAATTAATATTAGATTAGAATAGTTGGAAACATACTAGGGTGAGTCAATATTTTGGTAATTTTTTTGCAAAGTTTAGCAGTTCTGGATATTTTTGCTGAGGTCATGAAGGTGAAAAACCACTATAGATTGTGAAATACCAAGTTTACTTGATACATTTAATAAGCTTGCTGTCATGAAATCCCATGTCCTCTTCATACAGTATTACTGTTTATATACAAATAATAGAAGAAATGGAGACAAAATGAAATATAATACCATCTTTGCCAGCTAATTTGGTACGTTGTGTTTTATAATTAATGATAAACTTTTCAATGCCTATTAATGAAAATTTGAAATTAAATGTATTAAAATATAACAAACGTTTTCTCCACATCTCGAAATTTTATACTACATTGTAAAGCTATTTTATCAGTACTTAAACTTACAATGTGTAGAACGGATTTGTTTAGTCTGTTCAGAACTTCACGGATTATATACAAACTCCAAATTAAAAAAATGGGAAAAATTTGGTTGGGGATCAAGAG
>CM042138.1:1685954-1695954 GCA_023376005.1 Doryteuthis pealeii | reverse complement strand
CAAAAGTTGATTCACTCAGCTTTAGTATAATAATATATATATATATATATATATATATATATATATATATATATATATATATATATATATATATATATATATATATATATCACCAGTCCATACGTACGTGCAGGTAGCAACACATGTTCAATGTCTTAAGTGGGGTTTAACAGGTTTGAACTCAGTGTTTTCCTTCTCCTTGTCTTGTTGCATAACCAGGGTTAAAGGACCCAGTTTGCCCTGTTATTTACCTATAGGCGGAGAGAGTATAGATTGATGCAAAATCAAAATCTTTAATAATAATATGCAAATTAACCTCCCAGTTAACATTGTAAACCGCTACATTGTTGTATATATAAATACAATCGCATCTCAAGAAATAACTGTAATTTTATTCTTTATTTCCTATTTTAACTATATAGTTGAATTAAGAGGATTTAGCAGTGTAAGACGGAAGTGATGGAAGAGTAAGTTTCAGTTGTTCTATTTTTATTATTATTAGATTATACCCACATCTGTTTAAAATCTTTTTATCTGCATTCTTATTTAGTTTCTTGAATCTTTCGAATTTAATATAATATTTTATTACATCAAAAGTTAAATACTTGCACCCGGAGGTTGCATATATTTGCTAGTTTATATAACGATTTTGTTAAGTCTATATGTATACTTATGTATTTGTTTCTTATCTTGTCAGATGCGTTGTCAATTGCAAATCTAAAAGTGAACCCTTCCGGTGAATTCAGTCTGACGGGATCCTGCCTCACTTGCACCTTTCAGGATAAAGTGCACTACAAATGGTCATTGTTACTTAAGAGTTTGCATAATGACACTTTTTTGGCTATAAAAACATCTCAATTCCCTTGTATATTATCGAGTGTATTAGCGCTACATGAAATGCAAACAGGCTCGTCCAGGATTTGCCATCGTACTTTAGTCCATTTCTTATAACGTTAACCATAACACAACGGACGTCGTAGAAATGTACATATAATTCTATTTTAGATAGCGAGGAACTGACAGTGATGAGTATCTTTGCACAGAAGAGGTTAATGGAGCCTCAACCTATTTCAACCTATCATTCATTTCAAATCGATATCTCAAACAGATATTCGTTTCTAAAGCTCTGTATTTTAAACACACACACAACACACACACACACACACACACACACACACACACTATCTCTCTCACACACACATACACAAGCACACACACACACACACACACACACACACACACACATATATATATATATTAAACCAATCACTCCGTATGTGTAGGATGCAACACATGGTCAATGTCTTAAGCGAAGTTTCACAGGTCTGAATTAGACTTTAGACAGGGGAAACTGACAGTGATCGGGATCATTGCATAAAAAGGGTTACTGGCCCCTCAACCCATTTCTAGCTACACATCACGTTATACCTATATCTCAAAATGATATTTGTTTCTAAAGTTCCGTATTTTAGACATATAGGTAAAAACTGATTGCCATAGCTGCAAAGTAGAGTAACCTCCATCTCTATTGTTAATAGACCACCAGGGATTTGTCGTGTTAAAACATTTCAGTCAAAAGACATTGATTGATCTGAGGTTACTTCCAAAATAAGACGAGTTGCAATTTCGGCCTCTTGGTGTTTTCCTTCGAATTATTGTCCGATTGACCGACACTCAGTCAAATCGACTTATCTAAGATAATGTAAAGACTGTTAAAAAATAAGGTGGCATCTTTTTTTGAAACATCGCATTAATTTCTCTCCAGCCTCACCCTACCTATTTTTCTTCATCCCCCGTGTTGCCGTCTCTTTAAGAAATATTGAGTGTTTATTCGAACCATCTTCATCTATTCTACTCGCACTTTTCAT
This sequence comes from Doryteuthis pealeii, assembly GCA_023376005.1. Taxonomy (NCBI): domain Eukaryota; kingdom Metazoa; phylum Mollusca; class Cephalopoda; order Myopsida; family Loliginidae; genus Doryteuthis; species Doryteuthis pealeii. Next base: position 1,694,086 of record CM042138.1, on the reverse strand, counting down.
TGTACGATTGGGTTTTCTTTTACAAATACGTGAAACTTAAAGTCATGAGACTGACAAGACTAGCTGAAAAACAATCGATTAATCTTAGGTCCTATCCTGCTCTACTGGACAGTATTTGAGCACTTTCCAGATTATTTATAGCATATTGACATAATAGCATTGTCTAATGGTACATCAAACTTCAGGGATTATTTAGCCTCTTTGCTTACAAAATTCTCCCCAATCTATTTTGGATATTGTTTTTAATGGCATATGAACCCTTCTAGGGTTATCTTATACCAAGAGGTTAGGGAATTGTGTACATTATACATTTATATTTACATCTTTTGTGTAGCTTCTTAAAAAGAATTGTACACGGTTATATGATATCTCACCAGATAGTCTAACAATTACTAGGGTGGGGGAGGTTTAAAGTCGGCAAAGGATTAATGCTAAAACTATATATATATATATATATATATATATATATATATAGGATTTGAGAATCGCATAGGCCAGAAACTGTCTTTATCCAAGCACCGTTGAATTCATGCCCAAGCTACCCTCACATATAACTTAGATATACATGATCTATTCAAAATATTGAGCAAACAAAACTAAAATCAACTAAAAACCAAATTACATAACCCCATGAATACGACTGGAGCAACAGTCGAAAGCGCTCGGGAAAATAAGTATGAAAATATATATATATATATATATATATATATATATATATATAGAATAGTACGCATGAATGATGGTAATCTCCCTAAAACCGCTACAATGGTGAACCATTTTATAGCAATTGTTTTCAAAGTAAGAACAGAAAAAGATATCCGAACTGATTAAAGAAAACTTGAAACCTTTGGAAATAGATGTAAAACAATTGGAAGCAAACACATTTGATAGAAACAATTTGTGTTGAATCATTAAGAATGGTTGTACTGAAATAGGACTGAAGAGGAAAAATGTAACATGCAAAACCAGAGCGTACTTTAGGTTAGGGTGAATCCTCTGAGAATCTGCTAGATGGTTTTAAGAATTAGCGATCTGAATTCTGCCAACTGTAATAAAAAAAATATGGATATTCTAAACCATGTCAAATCAGATAGTCTCGAAATTTATTTCATTGGCACCTCGTTCTCATGAAAACAATCGGAGTAACTTGGGAATTCAAAATTTCAGGATTGCAGGTATGGATTCGACCCGGAATATTTTTAATTTGCTCGCAGAATCGGCTTGATTTGAAAATGTTATGATATGTTGGACTACGGCCTCTTGAAGTAAAATTTTTAAAAAATTTGACACACTGACATTCGCACTTATTATTATAAGAAAGACATTCTCAAAATTGTTATCGTTCAAAAAAGATTCGCCGCAAAATATCACTGAAAAATCGTCGGAAACAATCGCAGTAAATAAACATTGCGCATTCAAAGTTTTAACACTGCGAGCCCGCATTTTTCTGTTGCGTAGAGGCCAAGTCGTGTTGTAGTAGTAGTCGTTAGAAGTAGTAGCCGTCGTTAGTTCAGAGTAACAACGTACGAATGTCGTATAGTCAAAAAGGGGTTGTTTATTTCTTTTTAGGCTCGTGGGTACTTTTTCAGAGAGAAGAGAGAGAGAGCTGTTCAATTGGAAATCTCGTTCATGCGCGCTGTTTGTTGCGCAGCCTAGACATGTCACGACGGAGCCCCAACAAACATGTCCGACCCTTCTCGGGTTCAGCGAAAGAGAAAGCGAATTTTATTTACTTCCGTTTGTGGTCCCGGGGTGGGGAAGGTCACACCTGCTTCCAGTCAAAGCCTTGGACTTTCATTTTTATTTTTCAATCTATTTCCGGGGTCATTGGTCGCTCAATGGCTGGCACCCGTTGAGTGTTTACCCTTCCATCTTTAACATCTTTTTGTTCTTATTTCTTTTTCTTCTCTTTCTTCAGAAATTTGATTACCTTTTTTTTTTCAATACCTAAATTCTCAGTAGACCATAATAATAACGCTACATCGGCCCTGAACATTTCTATTTAGCAGATGGAGTCGGTCTGAATCCAAAATGTTGAGCTACGGCCTCTAGGAGAAAAGTTGAAAACTGTGACACACTGACACATTGATCCACTGACAATTGCATTTATTATTAGAGAAGTAAAAAAAACAAAAAAAAAACTTGCATTTTTGCTAGATATAAGGTGTGTGCTAGTTCCCGCCTATAGTTATAGACTAGGTGAGATCATGTGGTCTATTCCTTAGCCAATCGCTGGCCATACTATTATTTAAGTGCTGATTCTTTCTCAGTCTACTAGCAGGCATCGACGAAGGAACCTAGAAATCTCTATCTGAGAGGATTACCAAAAGAACCAAATCGGAGGACTCTCTACCTAGAATCAACTGGACAATTATGGCCCTTAAAGACTTAACAAAAACAACAAAACAATTGTAAATGACTCATAATGAACACCTGTAACAGTTGACAAGTCATTTTAATTTCCTTGACGATACACAAGATTTTATGAACTCTGGTGTCATAACACAAAGAAGATTCTGTTGATGAAAGCAAATATTCACATAATGGAAAACGAAGAGTCCGTTTTTTTACGACATCCCGTTCCGTTGGGAACAGAACATTAAAGACGGAAGTGGTTGTATTGTAAGCGTCGGGAAACAGACGCTAATAAATTTTTTTTCATCTCCTTAAAAGTTTTAACCCTTGTTTAGACATTTCATGAAGTGAGTGGATCGCCACATGTTCCCCACAGTTGTTCTCACCTTTTATGACCACTTTGAACGGTTTAGTGTCTTGATAGGCTGGAAGGTAGAGAGAAGACGGTTGTGTGTGAGAAAGGCGGTCTGCGGTCAAATTCGTGAGGTGATAATGGATGCCACATAAGATATTTAGTTGGCAATTTTACGGCCCTCGCCCGGCAACATTTTTATAGAGAGCATAAAAGTTACACTGAAAACACCAAAATTGAATGCTTAATATGGAAGTATAACAAATAGATTTGATCAATCGAACGTTAAGTATCGTTTGTTTATGTAATTTAGAATTATCAGAAGCTTTTTCTACTGTTTATAAAAACTTGAGTAATAAAAGGACTTTTCTTTATATATATATATATATATATATATATATATATATATATATATATATATTTACCAACCCCTCCGCACGGGCAGGATGGGACACAAGGTCAATTTCTTAAGCGGAGTTCAACAGGTTTGAATTCAGAGTTTTTCTTCTCCTAGACCAGTTGCCTAACCAAAGTTAAAGAGCCCAGTTTGCCCTACTATTTATCCATAGCTAGAGGGAGAGTAGGAATCATACCTTTCCCAAGGGTATTAGCGCTAAATGAAATGCAATTACTACGTCCAGGATTTGAACTCGGGGCGACGAGTCCATTTCCCATGACTTTAACCATTAGCCCACGTGTAAATACATTATCGCCAATTCTCGTTGTGTGCCCGTTTTGAGCTCCGATGTTGGTTATTTCTTTTGCTACATGTCAAAACAATCCTTCGTAGAAGAACAGTAATGATACTATAAAAGCCAAAACTGGGTGATTAGAGGGTTCCTACCTTTCCCAAGAGTATTAACCCGAAATTGAAGGTAATAGAGCGATTAGAGTTCAAACACTCGGAGGTACTGCAGTAAATTAATCTCAAATTTTGAATCTCAAATGACCAATTAATACTTCTCTTGTATCATGTCCAATAATGCGTGTGTATGCACCAATTGTCTCACTAGGACATCTTGGGTATGCCGTTAAACTATCTGATGGTGAGGTTTCACTTTGGAGCTGTGGGGTATGTGGAGTACCCCTTCAAGAATGAATAAAACAAACATGGCTTTAGCATAAAATAACAAAATGGATGGATGGACATGCCATAAAATCCAACCAACCAACCATCCAACCAACCAACCAGAGCATAATGAGGCAAAAGTGTTTATTTCTGAGTAGGTTGATTAAAGAATAACTACGGTTTTGTTTAATTGCTTACTGACATATCCGCCATCTTGGGCTCTATAATTCCAAAACCCTCCTTGTAGAAGAAGAGTGCGATTATTTTACTCATAGCTGCGAGGGGGGCGGCTTTCCTACTTTTCTCATTACTTACCTGGCCCTCGGGCCTGTGTCCGGTGGCCTCGGCCACTGGACTGGTAAGCACTTGCCCTATTGATTTAAAGGGACAGGGCTGGGTTTTCTTACCAGTGTCTGAGGGGCCCCCTTGAGGATATTGTCATGGGGATTCATGCATTTGTTGTTCCTGCTATCCCATGAGTTTGTTTCATGGGTTGTCCCACATTGATAGGACCTTATATATAGTCTCCTGGCTCGTATCTGGCACTGACGCTCCAATTCTAGAGCACTCTGTAGAATGTACCTTCATTGCCATTACTCCAGAGTGACCTGGAGTGGTTAAATGTGTTAGATTCCCATCTATGGGCCAAATAAATATGTTTGAAAACTTATTATATTGAGACTAGTTACTTGAAACTATAATTGTCTACTAAGGATTAAACAAGTTGTTCACACCAGTGTTAGCTGGTGGTCTTTCATTCGAGTCTGAGTGACAACGAGTGTCCTCAGGTCTCAGGGACTCTTCTGAGTATTCTAGCCGATGTTAACAATACTTTTGTTTGGATGGTCTCGATTCTTCCAATGATTTTCAATTCCTCCTGTCTGTTTTCCAAAAACCTAAGGACCGTTCTAATGGCACCAACAAGAACATGTAGTAATCCGCACGAGTAGGATGCTGCACGTGGTCAAACTATTAGACACACATTAACAAGTTTTCTTTTTTTCTAGTCTTGTTGCCTAACCAAGGTTAAAGAACTTATTCTCTTCTACTGTTTACCCATAATTGGATTCATACCTTTCCCAGGGATATTAGTTATCTGTGAAATGCAGAGAGCTTTGTTAAAATTTAAACTTGGTTCGCAATATCCCAGTTTAGAAACACATCAATCTATTTTTAATTAAAAACAATTATGTATAAACGTTAGTATCCATGAAGTTTCTGCTTAGGACCATAGTATTGACTATCACATGGCTAAAAATACTAAAATAATCTTGGGACATCCAATTGTTAAAAAATACCAAAATATATAATTCATGCGAATAATAAATATTTTAAAAACTATACATCGAGATCTTCACCTCTTACCCGGTGTAGATGAGTACGTCAGCTAGTAAATATGCGAATACATCTGGAGATAAGCATTAATTTCTATTTCCCCAAATTCAGATTCTGATCCTTTGATACATACGAACACAGCCTTAATGTATGATTCTTTTCTTTGAAATTCCCGGGGAATATCCGTGAAAGCATTTTCACACACCATGATAGGAAAGTGAATTACGCCATTATAGAAAAATACAGTTATTCAAAGTTGCTGTTTCTCCACTGTAATAATGCCACTAAAGTTTACAATGGCATCCAGACATCATTATTTTCGGTTTTTATCAACATAAAAAGAATAATCATAATTCACAGCGGGACAACAGTAAGTTCGTATAAGGTCGACCGATATAACGTTTACATATTTTTATAACAGTGGTAATATATTTATTGGAATGATTTATCATCGGTAAAACGTATCATGTGGATTAAAGAACTTGATTTCCAAGCAGGCTGTTGTTTTATCTGTGTGGTAAAGAAAAATACAAATGCTGTTATCCCAAATCTCTTTATTCCATCATCTTTAGAATGCAAGGTAATCAAAAATAAAATAGTATTCTGAAACAACACAATGGCTTAAATCCTCCTTTCGTGTAACGGTTATGATTGTAGGAAATTGGTGATCCGATTTAAAATCCTGTACGAAGCTGTTTGTTTTTCATCTTGCACAAATGCGCTTTTGGGAATTACATTAATCCATTTATCCAAGTTATATTTTCGTATATGGGTAAACAATAGGGCTGACTGGGTTATATAGTTTGATAAAGATACAGGTCCGGGGAAAGGAAAGCTCTGAATTAAAACCAGCTGTACTCTGAGGATATACCCATATTAAAGATGAAGGTTATAAAATATGCTAAAATAATCTCCTTGGTCTAGCGCAAGTGAAAAGGGGATAGACTCCCTCGCTGATTGGCTGATACCGACTTCAGGCCACCCCGACGACTTTACTTTTTACTTTTTACTTTATATATATTATATATATATATATATATATATATAATACCTTTTATATTATATATTGTATATAGTATGTGTGTGTGTGTGTGTCTGTCTGTATGTCTCTGTCTCTCTCTCTGTGTCTCTGTCTGTGTGTCTGTACACACGTTATCAGACTATAGTTGGGAATGGTACTTTTTTGGTGTCTTTTTGGATCAGTGTAGTTTTATTATAATTATTATTTCCCTTCGTGAGAGTTTTCCACCACCATCATAGTTGGTGGGTTATTGGTGGTTGGGTTACACTAAGTCTCCCAGGTTTCTAGGACTCTTCTGAGTATTCTAACTGATCTTAACAATATTGTGGTTTGAATGATTTCGATTCTTACTCTGATTTCCAAATTCTCCCAAACTCTTTTGCAAAACATTGGAGACCGTTCCAACGGCACCAATTACAATTGGTATGGCATTTTTCTGTCACTTTTACTGTGTGTTCCGCTGAAACGGCAAAATATACGAGATGACAAGTTCTTTTTTCCTAATTATTTAACACTAAGTCTGGTCTCTTAGCCAACATTAGGAGATCCGTCTGTAACTTAATTTTTATGAGAATTTTATGCGTCTCATTTTCTAGGACCGATTCCGGTTTGTTCATATACCATTTATTAACCTGGTGAAAATTGAATTTCTTGCACAATTCCAAGTGAATCACCTTTCCCACCCAGTGGTGCCTAGTCTCGTAATCCCTTTGTGCTAATTTGCTGCATTCGCTAAGTATATGACTAGAAGCGGCTACCCGGCGTTGCCTGGATAGAGGGTGGGATAATAAAAAGTTAGTCTCGCAGATCCATTGATTATTTTGGTCTTACATAATTGATTTTTTAAAATCACGAATGCAACCATCTCTTTCCTTCTCTGACTATTCAAATCCTAATTTTTAAATATCTTTCCAGATATAAATAAAAACTTCATTATTTTTGAAAAAATGCTAGCTCTGGTGATAGTGAATGAGTACATATATTTACATTGTTGTTAATTTTTTTATTTTTGTAGTTTCCTTTGGACATACATACATACATACACACACAAATGCCCTTTATATAGGTAAAGATTAAGTGTTACACATCCTACTCTTGCTATTCTATTTTCGCTTTGATGTAATTTGTTCTTATCGGGCAATTCCATGTCAAATTACCCAGAAAAAAGTAAAATTGTCACCCCCCCTTTAATTTTTCTGAAATTTTGCCCAGATGTGGACTGTGTTATAGTTAGACATTCCCCAAAATTTGAACTTTCAATTCAAAAAATTGGCGGATTTATGTCGATTTTTAGCTCTCCAAATTTGAAGGGTTTAGCGAAAAATGGCGCCTTTTTGTAATCTATTTTTGTCTGTAAAATGAGTTCTAGAGCTTCCCTATTCCTAAAAATTGGTTTATAAAAGCATTCTTCCCCGGAAATTTACAAATGCTATAAGGAAAGTCTGAAAGTTAACCAATTTTAAGTTAATGATGATTTCTGATTTTTTCATAGCAGGATCAATATCCCGATATGGCACTGAATATAAGACAATTTTTTTCTATTATTTTTTCACATATATTGAAGATTATTTGTACCAAAAAGATAGTTTGGTGTTTGCCCAGGATCGAAGCTTCAACATCAGTTAAAATTTTGCAAATCAGAAATCATTAATAATTTAAAACTGGTTAACTTTCAGACTTCTTTGATTGCAATTTTGGATTCCTTGGGCAAAAATACATTTATAAACCAATTTTTAGGAGTAGGGAAGCATGAGAACTCATTTTACAGACAAAGATAGACTACAAAAAGGCGCCATTTTCTGCGACCGACCGCCTAAATTCGGAAAGTTAAAAATCGACATAATTTCGCCAATTCTTCGAATTGGAAGCTCAAATTTTGGCGATTTAGACAATCACCCAAATTAAGACAACACATGGAAAAAATTTCAGAAAATTTGAAGTGAGAAAGTTTAACAAATTTTAACAAAATTTTGTAGCTTCGCTTCTGAGCTAAAACCAAA
>CM042138.1:1675954-1680954 GCA_023376005.1 Doryteuthis pealeii | reverse complement strand
AACTTCCTCACAGCATTACTTTCCGATGAATTTGCATCAGTTAAGAAATAAAATCAACTAAATTTTCACAATACAAAGTAGAGTGGTACATTGACGTACGAGATCAATTCGTTTCGTATGCAATTCAATATCTTCGTATATCAAATAAATTCTCACCATTGAAATTAACTGAGATGCCACTAATCTGTTTAGAACACAACATAAGAACACTAATTTTTTTAATATATAAGAAAAATAGCACCGTAAATACATAATAAGATATAATGTAATGCGTTATGTGCTGCAATATGATTTAATGTATATTCTTTTAGCTAATATTTTTTCTGGCTTAATGAATTTGGATACTTGAATATTTATAGAGAAGTTATTACCATAAGCGTATCTCATGCTCGTTTGTAAAAAAAACCCCAAAACCCTCGTAAGTTGGGGCACTCGTACGTCAAGGTACCACTTTATTTGTTGGTTAAGGGCTGTTTTCCACAGTACTCATTGAATATTGAACGCATGTTTAATCATTTACGATACGAGTTTGCTGAATATCGCATCTAATGGACTTTTATGTAAAAAGCCCCTAAAACATTTTATTTATTTTTTTATTTTTTTCATAAAAATCCATTAGATTAGAAAAACAGATAACACTTTTCCCATACTTGATAATATTACCTCAATTATCCAATGCACTTATATAGTAAATGAAAAAAAATATTCTAATGAATTCTTTTCTACACATTATACATGTAGATTTATGTTGCTTATATGAATTCGTGGCAAAAATGTGTCTATTACTTTTATTGAAAATATGAATAATATTCATATTGCTTATATTGACATATACTTATATCAACAAAAATATTCAATCTCAAATTTCTCAAATATATGTTCGTTAATAATTATTTGAGAGAGAGAGAGAGAGAGAGAGAGAGAGAGAGAGAGAGAGAGAGAGAGAGAGAGAGAGAGAGAGAGAGAGAGAGAGAGAGAGAGAGAGAGAGAGAGAGAGAGCAGTGTATTCCTTAAATAGATATTTAAAAACGCGCATATATTCAGATATATATTAAAAACTGGCCTGTCGTCGGGGTCAGGAATCCTACAATAAAAGGCATGTACTGGTTATGACACAAAACTGTTTATGATGGCTATAATTCTTGAAAATCTGGGGAGTGAAGAATCCCCATTAATTGCCATTACTCCCAGGTCCACTGGAGTATTAAAACATGTTAGTGTCCCATCTATGGGCCAAATATATGTGCTTCTATATTATTCTTATACGAAAATATGTGTGTGCAAAAAACAACAAAAACAACAAAAAAACAACAGATCATCATTAGGTCCCGATGACAGTACGGTTTCCGATGACTCCTTCTCTCACTACCCGTACCTATCGGTTATCATCCTGGAAGGTCTTCCGCATGACATTTAGCGTCCAAACAGAGTTGGTTGATGTATGTTTCTCTGCAGAGGGATAAGACCCCCCTCAAAAAGGGTATGACACTAAAATGCATGTGATGCTGAGGCTCCAGTTTTGGAGATCTATAAACCTAGAGAGTATTAAGTATCCTTTCATTGCCATTACTTCCAGTTCGACTCTGACCTGGTGGTAGCACGTATCAGGGACCCGTCTATGGGTCAAATAAATATATTTAGATATTAAGAAACAACTACAAAAATCCAAAAGGTATAAGATAATCCTTTCTGGGTTGAAGTGAACTAGTCTTATAAATTTAATTAATAATGATTACGTAAATGTTCGATCTTCCAGTAACATTGTGGCTAATTATTATTTGTTAGCAGAGATCCATCTCAATGAAAAATACTCGTTTCTCAACAAAGGACATACGTTATACCTATCTTTTTAATACATATACTTACCAACCTCTCCACACGAATAGGATGTGCCACCAGGTCAATTTCTCCAGCAGAATTCTACAGGTTTTTCTTCTCCTAGACAGGCTTTCTAACCAAGGTTAAAGATCCCAATCTCTGGCTACTTATAGCCAGTGGGAGAATATTTGAATTCATACCCTCCCAAAATTAGCCCTATGTGAAATGCAAATAGCCTCGTCCAGGATTTGAAATCGGGTCACCAAATCCATTTCGTACGACGATAAAAATTACTCGATTTAATATACATGAATATTAATGTAGAGAGTTTTTCACTAAACAGTTTGACATTTCATAAAGAATAGACGAACAAAAACTTTCCGGTTATTAATATTGATTTTATGATAGATATTTGTTGACGATAGAAATCACACACATGTATATAATGTAAGTATGAATATATGCGTGTTTTTAATTAGATATAGTCTGATGGATGGAAAGAACTAAAATATAAGCATAGGTTCTCGCTAGTAGAATTTAATAAATTTACGAGAGGAAACGAACAATATTTATGTTCATATTGAGGTTGTATTACGGGTCAGATATTGTAAATTTCCAATCTGGGATTTCTTTACAAAATCAAAGAGCTCTGACCGGTTTCCTATTTGTCCATATTGGAATAATCAAATGGGAGATACTTAGTCATATTCCCATTCACAACGACCAATATTAGTATCAGTTTATTCATGATGTACTAACATGTAATGTAATGAAAGACAATATAAACGCATTTGTACGTACAATAAAAACATACATTTAATATACACTAGCAAAAGTACCCGGTCCATGACCGGACTGAATTTTTTAGGAACGCCAGTGAGAAAGGGAGAACACAGGAGTAAGAGAGAATAAGAGGAAAATATTTTATAAAATTTAAAAGAATCTCCGAGAATTCGTATATTACAATGTTTGTTTTTTTAGGAAATGCTTTTTCATCTAATAACATCTAAATATTATTCTTAAAAATGTAATCCTAAACTTGTTTTAAAACATAATTTTATTTGGGAGCGACGAACACAGAAGAGAGAAGTGTTATAGAAATTGGTTGATTTTTGTTTGATTATTAAATTATATTTTTCTTATTTTTAATCAGTCTGATTACATGTTCCGTATTTGACGGCATATAAGACGCACGGGCATATAAGACGCACCCTCATTTTAGCAGGTCAGATTCAGGAAAAATAAGTTTTTAGTGTAGTTAAGCACATATATTGTTGAAAATAGTCTAGCTGTGCATTAAACAAGCAGAAACATAACTGCATAAAAGCAATTTGGCAGTACAGGGTAGGTAAAAGTACTGAGCGTAAGCTGGGTTAGTGAGCATTATAGAGAAGATACGCCTAGGCCTACGGGAGGTCTCAAACTTCACCGACGATGTATAAGACGCAGTGCAATTTTTTTAGCCAAAATTCTGGATAAAAAGTGCGTCCTATATGCCGTCAAATACGGTAAGTACGAAAGGGTGATAAATGTCAAAAGGATCATGCAATTGTATTTTCTAATGCGGAAAGTATCTAAAATATTTGTATCTCGATAATACTGAAGATGATTCCTAAGATTTTTAATTAGTTAAATTAATTTTCTATTAAAATCGGATAATTCCCTGGTATTTTTTTAATCAATTGGGCTTAGTGATTTCGTAAATTGGTACTGAAAAAGTATTGTATTACTGGGTTACCATATTTTCAAAATATTTGGCGAGAAAAGTTTAAATTATGAGATTTGTATTTGTGAAAAAGCGGGGTTGTTTTTCTGAGTGTTTTGAACAAAAAATGGATATTACAAGGATATAAAATATAAACATGCAAGTAATTTTTCTGCATATAGTGTATTTAATGCTTTTTGCTATTGATTTCTAAGAAAAAACTTTTATAAGTTTTTAAAGTTTTCATTCATACTTTTTTAAGTACGCAAAATTGTTAAAAAAACCGTAATTTTGGCGAATTTAATAATTTTTTATACATTTTAGTATAAAAAATTATTTGCCTATATTATCATTTTGTTTCTTTTACTGATATTCATTATGTTGCTATTTTTAACTAAAAAAAATTCATTTAATCTTCAATAATCGATTTAATTAATTTTATTCATTTTCTTTAGTAAAAAAGTGATCATTTTTTGTGGTTACTAGCATATATGTATCTGTTTGTTTTTTTCCTGTATCCGATAATCATCGATATAAGCTTTTGCTGGTGGACACACAGTGGTGAGTCCGTGTGGACGTGTTCAAAGGAGAACGTCACTTATGAATACGTCCTGGCTTCTCCAGGTGTGTCCAGCATATCTTGTTCGGTTTAGCCGGGTGGTTTGTGTTACAGGAAGCAAGTGGTCGTACAGAAGCTCTTTTTGGAGTGTGGCTTCTATGATTTAGTCAAGACAGCACATATCATCTTAGTACAGTTCTCATCTAGATGTTTCTCTAAGCGCTTTATTAGAGTATATGTGGTGCTGCCATACAGTATCACCGACACACCTACAGCTTGGAAAATGTTCGCTTTATCTTACGAGAGAGATCAGATTTGCATATAATGGATAATCTTTCTACGGTTGTACATGACTTTTTAATGCGTTCATCTTTCTGTAGATGAGATAATACTCATTTTAACTGGTTTACTAATAACACTGGCGTTTTTATCTCAAGGTAAACACTATTGATCTCTGTGATTACACTGTGGACATTGAGGCTGTTTCTGCTGTATAATTTAATCTCGTTAGTTGGAATTCATAGATTTAATCCGATAATGAACAGGGAATACGTATATCGGCTACGTTGCACCATCAAAAATATACCATTTACTGCAGGAATTAGACCCTTGTAGACAACCGGTGAATGTGCCAGCCAAAAAGGAGTGATAAGATCAGTAAATATAAGAATATTAGTTTGAGTATCTGATGAAAGAATGCTAATAACCAATTTTAGAATTCATGATATTATTTAGGAATTAGGTGCTAAGATATTGCCAGGTTAGTTTTGGTTTGGTTTCTTTGTATAATGGGATACCAACCTTATTCAATTCAAAAAACATCCTTGAAAAGATATACTAATTGTACTATTTGACCAATAGCTCTGAGGACAATTTTGTTCATATCTTTCCCAATGGTATTAATCCAAAATTAAACAT
>CM042138.1:1668454-1670954 GCA_023376005.1 Doryteuthis pealeii | reverse complement strand
AGAGAGAGAGAGAGAGAGAGAGAGAGAGAGAGAGAGAGAGAGAGAGAGAGAGATGTATATGTGTATGTGATAGCGCGGACATGAAGTCAATGGTACAAGGTTTCTCGCTTATGAAATTTTCAAACCAACTAAAGAAATATGATTGGCGAGAAACTGTCAGTCACCAAGCACCGTTTCCTTCATATCTACGCTTACCTAACTTAGATATACATGTTCTATCGAATATATTTAGTACGATTTACTTATATATATATATATATATATATAGCCTGGGATAGTCATCGCTTCAGCTTTCATTGGAATGGTGCGCCAAATTGCAGTAGTATTATGAGAGTGCTCGATATAAAGAATAGAGCTATTATATAATATAATAAAATAAATATATAAAGGTATTACATATCTATTTATTTGATGGCAATAGAACAGTCACAACCTTAGGTATCATACATGCTAAAATCATGCATTCATCAGGTGACGTTGATACGAATACAAGGAAAATCGAAAAAATCGAAAAATTCAAAAGGTTTTTACAGGCATAAGATGTTTATGATTGATGTAGTGATATGCGTATGTCTTTAGTGGATTTGGGGATGCGTATGTGTGTGTATGAACAGTGCAAAGGTTATGTATACAAATCGGTGGGTTTCACACACATTCAAATTGTTTTACGAGTGTGCAACGTCTGAACAATACTGAAGTGTGAGCGTTTGTATTCGCATGCATATGTGTGCGTGGGTGTGTGTATATTGTTGGATTGGACGGATGTTGACATGAGGTCTGTAGGAAAAATGGATACGGTCAACGGTTTGGGTGTATGGGTGTGGGGAAATTCAATGAAGGATGTTAAATAATTCTAATATTAAGATTTCAAATATTTTGGTACTTACACATACCTAATACATCCGCATCCCCTGCATATGTACCATATATATATACACACACACATACATATGCATATACACATATATATGCATACATCCATACACATACATCCACACATATACATATTTATGCATAAATATACATATACATATATATGCATACATACATATGCGCATACATGTGTGTACATACATGAACACACGCACACATATACATATAAAGAAACTGAGATAGGTAGAAAGAAAGAAGAAAAAGACTGAGAGAGATAAATTGATGGATAGATAAAATAGATGAAATGGACAGATAGGTAGATAGAATGTTAGATTGATGGATAGAGGAGGAAACAGACTGCTGAATCCAGATCCGCAATACTAAATTTTGGATTTTCATATTTTGATTTCAAAGTTAGATATTTGAAAAATATTGCGTATTTTTGATAAAAAATTAATATATAATCAATGCCCGAAGTGTCTTTATTCGATCGAAAACCTTTTAAACAGCCTTCCACAAGAGCTAACTTAATAGCCGCCTTTAGACTAGTGTAAGTATATTTCCTAATCAGAAAAAAGACCCTGTAATTCTGTGTAGCACAACTAAATTATTAACCTCTGTATGCACTGTCCTATCAGTGTTTAAAATTTATTTTTTTTCACCAGTAAACACTTCTCATTTGTATAAGTTATAAAATCTGTTTATACACATAATTTTCTATCAGATTATTTCCCCGAAGAAAGAACATATTTAGCGAAATAACTTGATTTTTAATCTTTTAAATGTGTGATATTTATCTCGAAAACTTTGAGACGTTGCATTATTGCAAATTATGCATACAGTAAGGAATCGGAAACGAAAATCTTATAATATCTAATTTTACCAATCAAACTGTCAATAAGAGACAGATGTAGTGTTGAATAGCCCATTTCTTCTTATCATATTGTACTTATCTTTATTTTTTCTACTTGGTCAGCTAATATACTCTGCAATGTGAACTCTTCTATGTTGTTTGAGTCGTTTCTCATCTATCTGGATATCTGCGTTGGTTCTCTGTTCTTCTGCTTTGCTGTCTTGTGACTTCTTGGGTCTTCGTCAGCGCTGCATCCGTTGTTGTTCTTAGTAACGAACACAAAGATGGGATATTTTTTAGACGTCTTTATTTTGCGAAAGTCAACCATTACGCGCCCGCCCTGTCATCTGGGGCGTTAGAATGCACTGACTGCACCTCTGCAGAGGGGTAAGACTCCCCCAATGGGGCCACCTGTTGGTCGTGGGTGGCGCCCTGTGATGCTTAAGGACAGAACCCAGGCGGTTGAGCAGTCCATGACTTGCAATACTCCACTTTGGCCCTTTCTTGGGCTCGATGGCGATCCGAGTTGACCCGAGTTTAAATCCTACACGTGACTATTTGCCTTTCACATGGCGCTAATACCCTTGGGAAAGCTATGAATCCATGTACACAACTTCCAGCTATGGGTAAATAGTAGGACAGACTGGGCTCTTCAACCTTGGCTAGTTTACCAGTCTAGGAGAAGAAAACTCTGAATTCAAACCTGTTAAACTCTGCTTAAGAAATTTACCTTGTGTCGTATCCTGCTTTGGCGGAGGGGTTCGTCAATATATA
>CM042138.1:1648454-1663454 GCA_023376005.1 Doryteuthis pealeii | reverse complement strand
ACAAGGAAGCTGTGAGCTTCCCTGAACAAAGGCTTCACTCATTTCTAGATAGAAGCACCAGTATCATCAAGGACCGCTATCAACTATAAAAGCTTCACTCATTCTTAAATAGAAGTATGAGTATCATCAAGGACAACTGTCAACTATTAAATGCTTCAATCATTCCTAGATAGAAATAACAGTATCATCAAGGACCACTGTCAACTATAAAAGCTTGACTGATTCCTAAATAGAAGCATCAGTATCATCAAGGACCACTGTAAACTATGAAATGCTTCAATCATTCCTAAATAGAAGTAAGAGTATCATCATAACAGCTGGTAAAACAGAAACCCAACATGTTGTGTTGTACTTTATGCATTTTTGCAGTGTAACTGAACTCTATCGGCTGGAGCTTTAGAATATAGCGACTGAATCTCTGCAGATGTGTAATACATCTCCCGCCCCAGTGGGACCACCCGTTGACCGTGGGTAGCGACCCGTGATTCCTGAGCACGGAATCCTGGTGGCTGAGCAGTTTATGACATGCAAATCTCTACATTGGCCCTTACTTACGTGAAGCCCTAGCACCTATATGGTTGTCCTTATCCTTTTGGCATTATGGCAACACCAACCCTTCTTTATCATATATGTGCTAGAAGGCGGTGGCTGAAGGTCTTATTGTCTTGAGTTTGACGTTAAACTCTCTGATGGTGGGGTTCCAGTTCTGGATGTCTGTGGAATGTGGAGAGCTCATTGATCTCAGGTCTATGGTCCCATCTTTGGGTTAAAAAGAAACAAAAATGTTTGAATGAATAAAACACAAATGTCTTCGCCATAAAATAACCCAAATGGGTTGACATGCCGTAAAACACAAACAACCTACATAAGCAATGCGACTTAGAATAACTTAAAACAAATTATGAAGCGCGTGGTGAAATGGTTAAAGTCATAGGAAATGGACTCTTCGCCCCGAGTTCAAATCCTGGATGTGGTAAGTGCCTTTCACTTAGCGCTAATACCCTTGGGAAAGGTATGAATCCTACTCTCTCTCCAGCTATGGATAAATAGTAGGACAGACTGGGTTCTTTAACCTTGGTTAGGCAACCGGTCTAGGAGAAGGAAAACTCTGAATTCAAACCTGTTAAACTCCGCTTAAGAAATTGGCCTTGTGTCACATCCTGCTCGTGTGGAGTGGTTGGTAAATATATATAAAACAAATTATGGTGTAATAACTACTTTCCTGAATCCGAATCATCTTAAGAAGTTTCATATTTTTCATGTCCCTTTACAATCCCAGATAAATTTACATTTAAATGTCATTATCACAAAAACAAGAGATTTACGCACCGCTGCATACTTTTGATTATAAAAGTGATACGTGTTGATAAAAACACCCGGAACTTATTACATACTTTTCTTTTAACAATTAACCGCTTTTCTTTAGTTTTCTTTTTGTTTTTGATATAATGTAGAATGAAACAATGCTTTAAAGATAATTTGGCCTGTTTTCTGGGACCATTTTGATGTAGTATTTCCACTAACCGTAGCGCCTGAATATGTAAATGCTTCAAAGATAATGCGTTGCTTTATAAATGGTAAATAAGAATAACAAGAAGAAAGAAAAAATACAACCACAACATCTATTACGAAAACATAAAATTAAGGCATTGCCACGTATTTCTAACAATAAAGCGACAAATAATCAAATATTCTTCGCAGAAAATACATATTTTTACTGTAAAGGTTATGTACTTACTTTTTATTCTCTTTAATTTTTATCATAAATAAAATGTAAAAACGAGAAAGGATTTTTCGAAATTACTTGTTTCCTGCAGCCTTTTTATGTGATCGTTCCACAAACTGTAGCGCTTCACAGATAACGTTATTGTTTAACAGATAATGCGAATATTTTAGGTGATAAATTCGATAAAAATCTACAACAAAAGTAAGGATACAGTGTATTTCATATGACCTGAAATATCTTAATTAGAAAATGTGTAGGAAAAAATAAAATCTATAACACTGTAGTAATTGAAGAGAAAGAACTGGAATTATCTAAAAAAATGAAAGAAGCGCATGATAGAAATACAGTGGCACTTTGACTTACGAGTTTTCATAATTACGAGCAATGATGCATTGACTTACGAGCGATCGACTTACGAGTTTCTTAGACCATATTACCTTTAGGTACCCCTTTTTGATCTCCATTAAGAAAGGACATGTTTTTCATTCACACTGCCAATATCCGTTTTTTTGTTAGCGGTTAGGGTTAGGGGTAGGGGTAGAGTTAGGGGTTAGTTTTATAATTAAAAAACAAATCTAAAAAAACGTCTGTTAAAACCACCGGATATTGACGGTGTAAATGAAAACACGTCCTTTCTTAATCGAGATCAAAAAGGGGTGCCTAAAGGTCATATGGTTCTTTTTTTTTTTTCGAGTTACGAGTTGTCACTCGGTCGATTTTTTCTTTGTATTGAGAGATAAAATTTGAGGTACGAGGGAACTTACGCTTATGTTAATAAGTTCACTAAACACTTTTAAGTTTCCAAATTTATTAGTGTCCTAGGTATGACCTTAAACTGCATCTAGTGGTAAAGTTCCATTCCTGGAAGTCTGTGTAATTTGAAGTATCCCTTTATCGCCATTACTCCCAGTTCTACCCTGTCCCGGAGTGGTAGTACCTGTTAGAGTTTCATCAATAGATTAAATAGATAAAGAATGATTTCTAAAAAATACACCAGTCAAGCGAAATTGATTACCAACTGTTGCCTCGGACTCTAACGATTTGTTTAAAAAAAACTATTTACCTACAAACTATTCCCATACAAATAATATTTACAGAAAGAAAGACTTGGCATTAAATAACCCACATGGTTGCTATGCCGTTAAACCAGACTAACCCTAACCAAATTTATTGTGGCAAAGCAAAATATCATTTAAATAAAATAAACATTAAATCATATTACAGCCCATAATAAAGTACTTTCTATTTTATTATGTTTTTATACAATACATTTTGGGAGGGGGGGGCTAGAACAGATTATTGGTATTTCAGTTTATTTCTATGCGGAAAATTGTTTTGATATACGAGGAAATTGAGTTACGAGCGGAATGAATCAAACACTTAAGTCAATGTACCACTGCATAGAGAAATCTATAATAAGTAAAAATACAATAAAAATTCAAATTCGCAAGTATGGGGCATCGAGCGAGGATAACCCCTGTTATTCAATAACATTCCATTTATCCAACCTGTTCGCCACGGGTAGGGTATGACACAAGGTTGTAAGTATAGGGCTTCCAGAAAGGGATCGAACTCGCTATTCTGTAGTGTAGGTCCTGCGAGAGTAGCTTGCTAACCATTACACAGCGATGGAACGTCCAGAAATGGAGGCAAGTATGATCCTGACCTTCAAGGAAATTAATGAATTGTTATCGAAATCAGAGGTGAAAGAAAGAGAGAGAGAGAGAGAGAGAGAGAGAGAGAGAGAGAGAGAGAGAGAGAGAGAGAGAGAGAGAGAGAGGAAAATGAACGAATATCGGTAATAATGAAAATATAAATGGAATGAACTATTGAGGGTGATATTAAAATCGGAAAGAATGTAAAAGTAATGAATAAAAACGAGGCAGAATCGAATGATATCTTTTAAAATAATATTTCTTATAATCTATGAAATATGAAATTGTCAGAAAAAAAGAAATAAGGCTTCGAAATCAGATCGGGAGGAAGTGCAATTTTACTTGGAGGAAAAAATCACCATGGAGAGTCTTAAAATAATGAAAATAAATGGGGGAAATAATGAAACCAATTCAAAAGTACAGAAGATTTGAAAGTGAAAAAGGAAATGCGCAAATAAAGTACGAGTTAAACACACACACACACACACACACACACACACACACACACACACACATATATATATATATATATATATATATATACATACAGTTATATATAAATATGTGTGTGTGCTTGGTAAAGAAAAAGGCTTAGAAATCGGTCATATTAGCATTTAGGGATCTATTTCTACACTTAAGTATATGTATATACGTATGATTTTATCAGACCCCCCCCACATATATATATATATATATATATATATATATATATATATATATATATATATATATATATATATGAGGTAAAATATAAGGAATGAAAGAAGAAAACACAGACAAAAATGTGTAGTATATTTCGCTGGAGTTTGAACTCGGGTTCTTCAGCTTTTACTGAATTATTCAGATCATACAAGTGTTTTATAAAAGGAAGAAGTAGGTAGGTGAGTAAGTTGTGAGGTGAGGGAAAGATTTGATTGGTTATAGGGGACATCTTTGGGGTAGATGAGAAGGAAATCAGATAAGAAGAGAGTTGAGGGAGGGAGGTAGAAAAAATGAATAGTGAGAAATACCTGATAGGGGAGGGGAGTAGCCTTTCAATTCAAAACTCCAGCGAAATATACTACACATTTTTGTCTGAGTTTTGTTCTTTCATTCCTTATATTTTACCTCATTCTGTCGGATTCATTTCAACCCCATTTTCCTCACACACACACACACACACACACACACACACACACACACACACACACACACACACATATATATATATATATATATATATATATATATTCCTTTTTTAAGATTCCTATTTTACTGAGTTAGAACCCCTATAGCCATTCGATATTTAAAAGTCCTATGATATTTTTATAATTAAATATGTTTTGCTTGCCTGGACACCAAAAACATGTTATATGATCGCCAGGTGCCATATGACCCCCGGTTGAGAACTTTTGCATAACTCCACGTGAGTTATTGTTACTACATAACTTTTTACTGAAGAGAATAGAATGAACACACAATCCTTTTGTAAATTGAAAAGAACATTTTACAACATACAATAGATTTCCATAATATTAAAAAATTTCCAGAAGTGTCTTAACAGTATTTTTTATTTTTAAGTTTTGAGACGTTGGTATGTGCATTATTAACCACAAAATGGAAACAATGTCATCTTATGTTATTTATTTCAAAGGCAATAATAGGATTTATATGTAAAAAAAATTGCAACCCATCCTTTCTCGCTTAAATAGCTCACTTTATTTGCACACGCATAATTTCAAATAACTAATAATACTCCTTAGTAAACAATTATAGCTTCAATTTACTATCTTTAATACAACTAATTTATACCTGTACTGGAAGTGGCCACCCGGCATCACCAGGGTAGAATAGGATTTTTAAAAGATTTAGTCCCGCGGATCCATTATTACTTAATCGTAAATTGGATCCTTGTCGCATGCTCCATTAAAATCCCCACGTAAAAAAAACCTTGCATTGACTCAGCTACTTTGAAAATTAACGTTAATGTCTACTATTCAAAATATTAAATGCCCCCTCCCCAAATTCCATTCTGTTATTATTTAAATTATATTTTCTAATTGTTTTCACAAATATAAATCAAATCTTTATCATTTTACTCAAAAAACAAAGCCCTGGTGATATTTAATGTGTATATATATTTACTTTGTCGTTAATTGTTTTATTTTCGAAGTCTCCTCCGGACATACATACACACAACTGCTCTTTATATATGTATAGATGGTTTCGAGTAATTAATATAATACTTAGTAAACAATTATAACTTTAATTAACTATTCGGTGGTTGTTGTTGTGATAATAATTCTATAATTCAATATCACATTAAAATATGAACAAAAACGATAAGCAGACATGTATTAGGAGTTTGGGCTGAGAGTTCGTTAATCCGTTAAGACTAGCATTTGCTGAGGGTAAGGCTTACTGAATCGTCAGGCAGAGAGACTATCACTCTCTAGTCTTCCTGTCTCTACGAACTTGTAGGTCGAAATATATCCGAGAAGGAATAAAAACTAATACCGGTAAAGTTCTGTCTCTGTGTTGCTAAGTAACAGAGTGAAAAAGATCAGCACGGGAAACCACATCCGGCGAAGACGATTCGACCCAGAGAAAAACAACAAGTTAAAATGGATGCCTAGCCTGAGATTATGGTACCACATATATAGATGTAGTGCCTAGATATACTCATATATCAACAATACAATAATACAACATATCATGAAGTAGTACAGGACTGTTTAACAAGAGGCAGACCTATTTTTTGATAACAACGCTCATAGGGCATAAGTTTGTTGAGTTCAGATCTCAACATGAATTTATTCTATATAAATTATTTAAAATATGACTATCAATCTTCCATTCATCCTTTATACTAGCAGATTTTCTGAAAGGAAAGCAATTTTGAATTGCCAAAATATAATTGTAAGCATAAATATTCTATTTATTTTGTCAAGACAACATTGAGTGATCCGTTGTCTGGAAACTGCATTGTAGATCTGACGATGTTTTTTAGCATAAATAATAGAAATTAAAATTTGAAAGGTGTTGAGGGGCGTCTTATAATGGATATTGTCCTAGGAAATGGACTCGACGAACCAAACACAAATACTGGACGAGGCTGTTTACATTTCATATAGCACTAATACTCTTGGAAAAATCTATGCAACCACATATTCTGCTTCCATTTATGGATAGAATAGATAGTTTTTCAGATGAGACTTGATAATTTGTATTATTAAGATTATTTGAACTATTGTCCTCATCTTTATTGTTATATGAACGTTGTGTATATAACAATAAAGATGAGGACAATAGTCCGATTAATAAATAGTATGAGAGACTGGGCTCTTTACTCTGGCTGGGAACCAGTCTAGGAGAAGGAAAACTCGGAATTAAAACCGGTTAAAATCCGCTCAAGAGATTGACATTTTTTCGCATCCTGCTCGGCGGCTGGAGTTTGAATATATATATATATATATATATATATATATATATATATATATATATATATTCAAACTCCAGCCGCCCGAGCAGGATGCGATATATATATATATATATATATATATATATATATATATATATATATATATATATATATATATATATATACCAGGATAAAAATTGTTGAAACATGACATACATACAAATTGAATAATACATGAAACATAGAGCTTTACAAAGCCCGTTCATTTAACTATCTGAAGATTTGCATAAAATGGATCTTAGTTGACTTATATAAATTGGATTAGTGTGAAAGAATTAAATTCAGTGTTTTGTGCATAACGTTAATCTGATACTCGTTGGTCAATATGTAGAAGATAATATTTGTATTCTACAAACGAAAAAAAAAAATTTTCTAATCTGTTGAGTTTTCTGTTCATAGATAAACAGTGACATTTGGTGGAAATCTTTTGATTATTTAAAAGAAGAAAAAAAAGACTTTTGGTGATATTTGATCCATCTTTCTGAACCCAGTTTGGTTTGGTTTGGTTTGTTTTACGGCATATCAACCTCGGTGGGTCATTTAATGCCGACAAAGTCGTGAAATAAATTCATTCTTAATGCATAATACAATTTTGTTTATCAACTCATTTTTTTCTATTCAACCCATAGATGGGACCCTAACATGTACTACCACTCCGGGTCAGAGTGGACCAGGGAGCAATGGTGATGAAGGGGTGCTCCACATTCCCCAAACCTCCAGAACTGGAACCTCACCATCAGATAGAGTTTAACATCATTCCCAGGGCATGTAGACCCTCATCCACCGCCTTCTAGCACCCATATGATAAGAAGGATTGGGGGTTGCCATAAGGGCAATAGGGTTGGGGCAATCATATAGGTGCTAGGGCTTGACATGATCGGAGGGGGCCTCTCCGACCACCCGTCTAGCCAAAGAAAAGCCTAAAGTGGAATATTACAAGTCTCTGAACCCAGATACGATTTTATTACCGAAGCTTAACACTTAACGTCAACCTGAAGTTCAAATCCTGGACGAGGCTGTTTGCATTTAGCATAGCGGTAATACTATTGGGAAAGATATGGTTCCAGCTACTCTACCTCCAGCTATGAGTAAATAGGAGAACAGACTGAGTTGTTTGATCTTGGCTTGATAACCAGGCTAAGGGAAGGAAAACTCAGAATTTAAACCTGTTAAACTCCGCTTAAGAAATTGACCTGTTGTCGCATCCTGCTCATGTTGAGGGGTTGGTAAACACACACACACACACACACACACACACACACACACAGAGAAACACACACACATAGAAACACATAAGGAACTGGGCATACGAAAATTCTGTCGGGTTTCGATCCCGGCTAGAGGTAGGTGTTAAAAAGTCGAGCCGCTCTGATGAGAAGTAAACTTCGAAACACGTGTCTGTGGATGACTGATATATATATATATATATATATATATATATATATATATATATATATATATATATATACTACGGGGTAAAATTTGTAGAAACATGTCATACGAATACCTATTTGAATTATACATGACAACATGCCACTTTGCTTATATATTTAAGCGTATATATTTAAAGATATGAAAATTTACAGGAAATGGATTTTATTTGCGGTTATATAAATTAGATTAGTGTGAAAGAATTAAATTCAATGTTTTGTGGATAACGTTAATCTGGTAATCCTTAGTTTGTATGTAGAAGTTAATCCTCGTATTATAGTTACAAATGAAGAAAAAGTATATATTCTAATCAAGTTTTATTTTGCTAAATAAACAATGACATTTGGAGGGACTTATCTGATTATTAAAAACAATGTTGGTGATAGTTAATCCATTTCCTTGAACCCAGACCAAATTTCATTACCGAAGATTAACACTTACTTGGAAATTCGTTGAAAACAATCTATGTGATGAAATTCCTCAAATCAAGGGAACATTGGAAAATGTTGAACAGATGTGGGCTATAATCCAGAAACCTCGGGCATTGCCATTTCCACAGACTCTGTGGACAGTATTCAACAATTAAAAAAAAATCTATCGACTATCCATTATTCACATTTTGTGCAGAATCTATTTATTCTATTGTGCAAAATATCACGTCATCCAGGTATGTTAGTCGTATAGAGTAAAGATTTGGCACCATGCGACTTTTGGAATTTTTCCAAGGCAGAATCGTCGTTGAATGTGGAGATTTTTAACTGGACAAGATTGAGGAGAACGTGATGGAAAATCTGATAAAGATCTCCAAAGAGGACATTGAAAACTGGTCTAAGTGTTGTATGCTACAGCTGGAGGCGTACGGTGTAATGGTTACCGTCGAGTTCAAATCGTGGACGAGACTGTTTACATTTCTCAAAGGCAAAGGTATGGATTCACTTCCCAGCAATGGGTAAATAGTAGGACAGAGCTCTTTAACCTTGCTTAGGCAACCAGTCTAGGAGAAGGAAAATTCTGAATTCACCCTGTTAAACTATGGTTAAGAAATTCACCTTGAGTCACATCCTCTGCGTGCGGAGGTGTTGTTATATATATATATATATATATATATATATATATATATACTGCAAATGGATTTGATAAAGAACGACGAACTTTTATATATAGAAATATAATTTTTTATCTCTATTCCTTGAACTGCAAAGACTGAGGTAGAGTAAGAAATAGTCACAGAGGTTAGTATTGCACAAACAAACACAGACGTTTCAACCTTCGAAACCTGCGTGTGGTCTTAAAAAAATCGTGGCAACAAGATCCCACAAGAAAACAGCAATACAGTCACCTGCCCCTTATAACACAAACCACGCGAGTAGGAAAAACAAGGCATGCTGGAACCTGCTTGAAAAGCAAGGACGAACTCATACGTAACGTTCTCCTGTGGAAACATACACAGGGGCAGCCAATGTGTGTCACCCAGCCACGACCTACATCGATCAGCTTGGATTCTGGATGCTGTACCCAGGACCTCCGGGGGTGATGACAGACAGAGACGGTTGGCGATAAATTTTCATGGATATCTGTGCTGCTGCTGCTGCTGATGATGATAATGATAATGACGATGATGATGATATTCGAACTGTTTGTCCCATCGAATTCCTCGAACCTGATTTTCGCGCCGGTAAGGTGAGAATTGATAATAGCTTGATTCCAGGAGGACTTCTCGCCAACCTCACCAGACAGCACATGTCTCCTCGCCTAAAAGAATATGGACTGAGCTAATTGCTCCGTGCCTGAGGCGATCCTGAAGATGAATGCCGATGAAAGCTAAGTATTAACTTACACCCCCCCCCCGGGGAGTCTCGCTTCCTGAGATGCATCGTACATTAAACCGACTTTTGTGTCACATTTTGCACCCATGGGGAGTCACATAAATACATCCACCGATTTAATTCAAAGTCTCAGAATTTTATTGTTCATTATCGATGCGACAGAACCTTTCAAGGGGATTTTTATCAGAGTTCACTATGATTTGGGAAATAAAATCCTTCTATTGTGTTATGAAATACGAGATGCCTATCATCTACACACGCTTGTTTATTAATCTTCCGACCGCTATCATTTTGCCAAAATGGTTAAATATGAGACCGTTCAAATCGTCCAGGATGAAATGGAAAAGGACTGATTATCTGGTGTCGCTTAATCGCTGATTTCTTATTCCTTATGAATGTCTTCAGCACAGCTAAATAATTGACCATTCCGTTTTTATCATAAAGAAAGACAGGGAAGAAATAGGACATACTACACAGAAAAATACGATAAGAAAGAAAAAAAATAGAGAGAGAGAGAGAGAGAGAGAGAGAGAGAGAGAGAGAGAGAGAGAGAGAGAGAGAGAGAGAGCGCAGAAGGAATAACGCTAATCTGTTTCAATTGAACACAATGCAAAGATTGAAATAAGATAAAAAGGAAATGAATAAATTAAAAAAGAGTGCGAATGGGTTAAATCAAGATTATTGTACTTTTTAAATATTGAAGTATTACGCAATAGCTCTTAAGTAAACATAAACGTTTTAATAATAATATCATATCATACTGTGGTATATCCACAGGTTCTGCTAGCAGTGACTATTATTATAGTCAATATCTCTGACATAAACATCGTTTGTACCTACAAAATCTTTTAATTAATGGAGATAGTAGACAGATAAGTAGTAGTTTACTACAGGAATTATTAAGTATGTGCAAAAATAACCGGTTTTCATATGTGTATTCTGTCTTTATCAAAATATTTTAAAAGAAAACAAAAAATAAAATAAAATAAAATAAAGAGAGCGCTAGATTTTTTTTTCAAAAACCTAATAATTACTTTTACTATTTCTTTTTATTATTTCTTTTTTTCTATTATTTTTTTTTTCACTTATTTATCTATTTATTGCTTTGAAGTGAAGGAAAACGACTGGACTGTTTTATAGAAACCTTGCAAAATATAGACTTGTCAAAAAGAAATTCCAGTAAGAAATGAAATAGTGTTAAAATTCCAGACAAAACATAGGAACGTTTAACAATGTTTTATTATTTTTCTTTTCTTTTTCTTTGTTTATAATCGAGAAACACATGTTTATTTTCACGTCGAGAAAATTGGCATGTACTTGTCATTGTCAAATATTCAACAATTTAATGAGATTGAATCCCACATTTATTTTATCCTGAAAAACATTTTTTCTTTCAAACGACATTTTTAATATCTTATTAAATCATTTTAGAATTTTATACATCTATTTGCTATTGAATCAATAAACAAAGGAAAGTTCTTCTTCTTCTTCTTCTTCTTCTTCTTCTTCTTCTTCTTCTTCTTCTTCTCTTTATATATATATATATATAATATAATAAGATAAATATATAAAGGTTTTACATATCTATTTATTAGGTTTATTTACTTTGGTACACCATTCCAGCAAAAGCTGAATCAGTGACCATCTCACACACACACTATATATATATATATATTATACGAGTTGTTCACACCAGCGAAAGCTGATGGTCTTTCACTGGAGTCTAAGTGACAACAAATCTCCTCGGGACTATTCTGAGTATTCTAGCTGCAGTTGTCTGGGTGGTCTCAATTCTTCCTCTGCTCTTCTATTCCTCTGCTCTGTTATCTAAACTTTTGGTGACCGTTCACCAACTACAATTGGTATCAATTTCACCCTCATATTCCACAGTTAAATGTCTATTTTTTCCTTTTTTTTCATCTTCATTCTGTGATCTCCTGGAACTGAAAAATCTACCAGTTGACAAGTTCTCTTTTTCTAGGTCTGGTCTCCTGGCTAGCATAAGGGATCCCTCTATATCTCAAAATCACAGATAATCTTATGCATTCCATTCTCAATAACAGGTTTTGGTTTATGCATATATCATTTTGCTGTATCTCCAAACCTTAGCTTCTTCTTCTTCTTCTTCTTCTTCTTCTTCTTCTTCTTCTTCTTCTTATTATTATTATTATTATTATTATTATTATTATTATTATTATTATTTTGGAGTTTTTTCACACCTGCCCATAGCTGGTGGTTCACTGGAGGCTGAGTGACAGCAAGTCCCCTCAGGTCTCCAGGACTCTTCTGTGTAATCTAGCCGATCTTAACAGTGCTGTAGTTTGGAAGGTCTTGATTCTTTCTCTGATTTCCAATTCACCCAAATTCTTTTCCTGAGCTTTGGGGACAGTTCTAAGGACACCAATTACAATTGGTACGACCTTTATCTTCATGTTCCACAGTTTTCTCAGATATCTGACAAGGTCCTATTATTTGTCTATTTTTTCGCTTTTTTCATTTTCACTCGGTGACTACTACTACTACTACTACTACTACTACTACTGCTACTACTACTAATAATAATAATAATACTTATTATTATTATTATTATTATTATTATTATTTCCATGCAAGGATTTCATTCTAGTTTTAACTGGTGGTTCTTAATTTAATCTAAGTGTCAGCAAGTTTCCTCAGGTCTCTAGGAATTACCTAAGTATTTAGCTAAAGTTTAACAGTCTGGTTGGTTTTGATTCTGCTCCAGTTCTCCCAGTCTCTCTTGCTGTCATTGGAGAACGTTCTCAGGGCTCCTAATACAATCGGTATCACCGTCACTGTCATTTAAAGTTCTTTCTCGTCAATGGACACTAGGACTAGAATTGTGGGATCTGTTTGTATTTAAACGTCACAAAGTAGGTATTTACTTAACAGATTAAACATAGTATATCATACAATGTCGCTAGTATGGTGCTTCCAGTGAGAACTACTTTAGAATAAGTACTTGAGACTGACTTAATTTTGGTTATTATTCCTTATAATATAATTTTCTATCCTTTCAATACAAACGAAACAGTTACCCAACATCAATCACGTATATCTATAAAGAAGCATACATGGACTTTTTGACGACATTATATATATATATATATATATATATATATATATATATATATATATATAATGTCGTCAAAAAGTCTGACCAGGAGCGAACCCGACTGATATATACTGTTGTCAGAGAGTTCATTAAGAGATTGAAATACTCCGATGGAATGCGATGAAATCAGATTCCTTTTTCAAAATAGCTCCCTCCGCACCCTTCTTGCGCATGTTTTGGAGTAAGTATTTTTTCTCACCTCACGCCGGGCCAGATTGACACAAGTACTCTTAAACGTAGGGGAGCCACACCAAAAGTGAGGCTAATCCAGTGGCCACTGCAAAAAAAGTACGTGATCCATTTGTGATTTTATTTTGAGTACCTCAGGCATCGTGCAATAACCTTGGCACACCCCTTTTTAGACGAGGAGGCGATTGCTGCCTGAGATCATGCGATTTATTTCTTCTAGTCATACCAGTAGCGAAAGCTCCTTGACGTAGGGTCTGAAAGTGGGTGTGCTTTTGAGTCCTTCAACTGTAGATATGACGTCATCATATGAACTTTGCCAGCCCATGAACTTTGTATCCCGCTCTCGTATTTGTTTAAAGCCCAGCTCGAGAACTCAATTTGCAATTGTGTTCCAAACAATAACTTTTCATCAAGTTAGATCAAACAATTATAATCTCGATCATTAAAGCTTGATTACTTGTTAATGACTGCAACAACGTTTCATTCCTGATTGAAAAGTCCCGCTCATTAGGAACTCACTTGATTCCCTCTTGAGTATCAAGCAAGGATTAATCGTTGTTGTTGTTGTGATTGGTGAGCAGTTGTTTGTTTGCTTCACAGCGTTTTCTTCGTAATTGTTTGACTGGATGGCCTTGACTCGAATTTCTTATTAGCGAGAATAAAGTAAGACAAGCATCTCAGATGGATCTGACTTGGAGATATCTATTTTTGGTTGGTCAATAAAATCAGTAACTCTGACACCAGAAAGACATTTGAGAAAACATTTGATTATTTCATTGAGGAAAGAAGAAAAGGCTTTCAAAATTTATGTTAAACTTGAAAAGCTAGTCAGAAATCAACACAATATATTTATTTGTATGAATTTCAGAGATGATCCTAGATAATTTGTATTATTTTGATTTTTCGACACACTGCGCAATTCTTGGACACACTGGGCTCTTTTGTGCTATTTTGTTTATAGTGGTGAAGGCTTGTGTTGGACCATACTGCACTTTTTGGCACAGTCGATAGGAAAAAATTGGTGCACAAGGAATGCCACATAACCCAATCAACGACTGACCTCAGGAATTTTGAATTCAGAGTTTTCCTTCTCCTAAACTGGTTACCTACCCAAGGTTAAAGAGCCCAGTCTGTCTTACTATTTTACCCATAGCTGGAGGAAGAATATATTTTCCCAAGGGTATTAACGCTAGGTGAAATGCAAACAGCCTTGTCTAAGATTTGAACTCGGCTTGACAAGTCCACTTCCCACGACTCTAATATGTATATATATATATATATATATATATATATATATATATATATATATATATATCAATTAGTTATTAGTTTAAATCTTTAAAGACAGTTACTCAACACTTGAGTCCATACTTAGATTTTTGTCACTATTTCCAATTAACTTTCTCTAAACTAAATTGTAAAAACCTTTTTTTTCCTTTCACGTTTTGTTAATCTTTACCAGCACTCATTGATAACCATTTGATTCGCATCTTGATCTAATTAGCAATCTGGCATCAACTTACAAGATGAAAAGAGCAAACCTAATGAATCGTAAAAGAAGACATTATCAGATTGTCTGA
>CM042138.1:1633454-1645954 GCA_023376005.1 Doryteuthis pealeii | reverse complement strand
CATTCAAGAGTACTCTTTTCCATGCCGAGAGGCAAAGAGATGCACGTTTCAGATTACAATGAACTGCGCCTCATCCAATGACGATATTCGCACAAGTGTTAACGTATATCCCTACCCCGTCTACGATGAGGCAGTGACTATAAAACTCTCAAACCTTTTCTTGAAAGTCCGACGAAAGTATCCTCTCTCTCTCTCTCGCCACCTTCATTACTTGGACTTTTCTGTTTCGGCTGTTAAGCGCCTTGTGAGCGGACCATAAACATCGCAGCCCCGAAATACATTTTAATTTCCATTTTCGTATTGTGTCGGAGTAGCTAGAAAATCAGTTATTTCCTGCAAGGTTTGTAAATCTCGAGGCAAACGCTCAATGAACCTGCAAGATTGAAAAAGATATCCACACCTTTGTATTGTAATTGATAGCAGTCGCTAACAAGGGAATACGTACATACTTAAGACCTGTTTTAAGGGCCGGTTTAGCTCAGTCGATAGAGAGTCCGCCTAGGAACAACAAGGTTCCTGGTTCGATACTGACCCACAACAAATCACCGTATTAGTAGCACAGGGGCCTATGTGGTAAAGTAAGGAGCTGGTGGTAGGTGCGGTGTACCATCTAAGACGCAAAAACAACCTCCTTGGTCTAGCGCTAGTGAAAAGGGGATAGACTCCCTCGTTGATTGGCTGATACTGATTTTAAGCCACTCAGACGACTTTACTTTACTCATATGTATATGTATGTATGTTTGTATATGTATATATGTATGTATGTATATATATTTATGTGTTTGTATGCATTTGCATATATTACACACACAGACACACATACACAAACACACACACATACACACACACACACACACACACATATATATATATATATATATGATTGTACACAATTGTGTGTGGACGCGTGATTGTTCGAAAACATGGCCCAATATAATTACTACTAATCTTCTCACGGGCTCATCTCCTTATTAAAGCTGAATACAACAAGTTCGGCCTATTCATTAACAATCCAAGAGACCAATAATAATAATAATAATAATAATAATAATAATAATATAATAATGATTTATTAGTCCATCTTGTAAAGTTTTACCAAAACACCATCCAGCATTGTCGATCATCAACAGCAGTAGCTTTCTGTTTTGCCAAACAAATGTAAAGAATTAAAAATATTTTAATCCTGAATAACAATCGCGACACACAACATCGCACCAACAAAAAAGAATCTCTGTAAAATCCCGGCTTTCAGATGACTAACCTTTGCTGGTGTCATTTGTCTGTATAGTTCCTTACATCCTTTATTGTAAACAATAACAAATATCGACGTCTGAAAGACCTAATATAGAGATTATGTCTTTCAGTCGGTCCTTTGATTCCAGTGTCCGGCTCAGCAAACCAAGCGGACGATTTAGCCAAGCGGTAAATTTTCTGGTTATCTGGTGAGTGGCCTTAAACCACGAAAGAAATAACCAACCAAGTGTAAAACAGGATTTATTAAAAGTCAACTCTGATTATTAAAATAAAATAAAGTCTTCTCATATAAAGGAATTGAAATGGAGAGAGAGAGAGAGAGAGAGAGAGAGAGAGAGAGAGAGAGAAGAGAGAGAGAGAGACACACACACACACACACATACTCATGGAAGTTAATTTTTTTAAACGTTTATTTAACTGAGTACAGCCAGTGATCATAAGTATTTACTCAACCTGTTGGCCACGGTAGCATGTGAGCCAAGGGCACCGTTATTAAAAGTTAACTCTGATGATTAAAATGAAATAAAGTTTCCTTATATATAGAATTGAAATGGAGAGAGAGAGAGAGAGAGAGAGAGAGAGAGAGAGAGAGAGAGAGAGAGAGGCAAACAGGCAGACAAGCAGACATACTAATGACAGTTAAGTTTTTTTAAGGTTTTAGTTAACTGAGTACAACAAGAGTTCCTAAATATTTACCCAGCCTCTTGCCAGGGTAACATATGGATCAAGGACACGAGTATTAAAATTCAACTCTGATGATTAAAATGAAATAAAGTAATCTCATTGAAATGAAGAGAGAGACAGAGAGAAACAGACACAGTGTGATACAGACAGACATACAGACTCATGACAGTTAAGTTTTTTTAAAGGTTTAGTTAGCTGAGTGCAGCACGAGATCATAAGTAAGTATTACCCAGCCCGTTGGCCACGAGCAGCAATTGACCCAAGGTCGAAAGTATGAGGCATCCAGGATATATCCCCTTTTCACTAGCACTATACCAGGGAGATTGTTTTTGCATCTGAGGTGAAGCGCCACATCTACCATTAACTTCCCACTTTTACCCACACAGATCTGCGTGCTACTCATACGCTGAGTCGACGAGGGCCAGTATTGTACCAGTAAGTCGCTATTTAGTACTAATTCAGACCAATTCACTAACCATTGCACTACACTTAGATGCCCTTTGTATTTATCCAACCGGTTCAGCACGGATAGTATGTGATACAAAGTCTCGAGTATATATATATATATATATATATAATATATATATATATATATACCATCCACTCTCCACGAGCAGGATGTGACAAGAGTTTAACAGATTTGAATGCGGAGATTTTATTTCTCCTAGACTGGTAGTATAGCCAAGGTTACAGAGCCCAGTCTTCCCTACTATTCACCCATTGCCGGAAAATAATTGGATTCATACCTTTCCCAAGGGTATTAGCGCCAAGTGAAATGCAAATAGCCTCGTCCAGTATCTGAAATCGGGTCGACGAGTCCATTTTCTACGACTCCAACCATTACGCCACGGACCTCCAAGGTCGCAATCCAGAGAAGATTGAATTCGATATTTGGATCTGCGGGACGAAGTTGCTAAACATTAAACCATGACGGGGCGTCCTCATACAAAATTACGTATACAAAGAAACAATATCAAATCAAACTACAAAGGCTAATTGTTTTGAAATTTTGTGGCCAAATCTGTTTAAATGCCAGGATTGCGTAAATACGATTTTACTTTTTTATAGTGAAAATCATTTTTAATGTTAACTAAATTGACATTTCATAATGGAATTTGGAAAGGTGAAATTTTGCCGCTTTGAAGAAATCAATACACATCCCAAAAGGATTTGATAAGGAAAACATGACAAAAACAAAGGAATAAAAGGAATACAAAAAAAAAAGTTTGCAATTAGAGAATTCTGCTGAAAAATTCAAATCCATTTTAGCTCCCCTTATCCGTACCCAGTGACATGTAAATAATTAGACTCGTCTTCAATTTTATTTCATAATGTTATTTTGTTTGCATCTGTTGTTTACAGACTGGATCTCTCTGGTGATTGTAAAAATATATAAACACCACTATGTATCTGATATTTTAAACTGTCAAATGACCGAAAGGTTAACGAATCGGGATGACACAGCAACTATCTCCGACCAGGAGCGAAACCCGACAGACTTTACGTCAGCCGGATCCGTTAATTTCTATGCCATCGCTATGTGCCATTAAGGAGCGGTGTTTTAACTGTTTTAAATATATACGTTTGTGTATATACTTTACGGTGACCAGAAGATCAAATCTGTTATATATATATATTCATCGAAAGTTGCTACCACGTTTTCATTGTCGTACCATTAGTAGTTATTAAAAAAGGGCTCAATATATTTTGTAAAATATAGAGCATTTATAGTTGTAGAAAACAATTTTTCTCACTACAACGGTTTCAACATTATAGGTAGCTACATTTTATATATACTTGTCTGGTTTAGAATTATTTTTATATCTCTTTCTGTCTTTCTGCGATTTTTAAACAAACTTTGTAAATGGCATTGGCGAGAAAGCAACTAGGGTTTTAAATCGCATAGACGAGAAACTGAAACTTTACCAAGGGCCGTTCACTGTATGTCTTCTTTACCCTGATTTGTCCCGTTTCCCTATGTAAAAGAAAAAAAATAAATCTAAACAACATTCTTTTACTGATAAAATAAAAATAATATATTTGCAATATGATGAAACGCATAAATATCATCATGAATATATATTCATCGAACATGAAAAAAATTCATCTTTGAACACTACAATCAATATATGACTGAAATTTGATATAACACTCAAACTCTCCCCGAAATTTGTTCCGTTTGCCTATTGATATATAATAAGGTCACGTGAGTATTAGGGGGAGAGTCCGTCGTCTAAGTACTTCAGGTGAATTCTGCACAGAGTAATCTGTGTGTTCTTAAATAGTGGTTTAGAACCATCGACACTGTTCAGGTACGGGGGAGATGGGTCATTCCATTATATCACCTATGTAACCCCCCCCCCAAAAAAAACAACTAAAACTAAACAAAATTATTTTACTAATAAAATAATTCTCATAATGAAATTTTCAGATGAAAAGAATATAATAAAACGCACAAATACATATATATTTACCAACCCCTCCGCACGAGCAGGATGTGACACAAGGTCAATTTCTTAAGCGGAGTTCAACAGGTTTGAATTAAGTGTTTTCTTTCTCCTAGACCGGTTGCCTATCCATGGTTAAAGAGCCTGGTCTGTCCTACTATTTACCCATAGATGGAGGGATAGTAGGATTCATACCTTTCCTAAGGGTTTTAGCGCTAAGTGAAATGCAATTACCACGTCCAGGATTTGACCTCGGGGCGACGAGTCCATTTCCAATGACTTTAACCATTACACCACACGGTTCCTAAATAAAACGCAAAAATATCATATCTAAAGCGGTTGATATTCTTCATACAAAGAAGCAAATTGTTCTATATTTGTTGAAAGCTACTAAATCCAAATAGTTGGTAGAAAAATCGCGAGTTCCTCATCTCGACGTCATCCAATCTAGTACAATAAATATATGACTACATTGGTTTATAGCATGATTGATGAATCAAATCTACTGTCCCGTCTATCATTTATGATAGAAACCTTCATTCGCCGACGGCCAATCCATCAGCTAACTCGTCTTGTGGAAGCAGGATATAAATTTAATATCTACTGAGTGTATAGACGCTGTATTTTCACATATTATCTAACTTTTCTAGACAAACATGTCACATATGCTGTATGGTTGAAAACGTTCGATATTTTTGAAGTTTCAGAAGATTATTTGAGAACCTGCAACATAAGCTCTGATATCACGGACAGCATTCATTAAGACAATGCATCAAATTTCTATAAATCTGATCGTTAAATAAATACAAAAAAATAGTGATAAAAGAATATGTAGGAAGGATGAAGATGTCAGGATTTCCTTTGGATATTTAGCGTGTAAACTGATCGTTGTGAAACGGTTATTGTCATCGGAATTAGTTTCGGCTACCCGAGTTCACAACCATTGCACAACAAATACTTCTAATAATGTAGGGTAATAAATAATAATAATAATAATAATATTATATATATATATATATATATATATATATATATATATATACGGAGAAAATCTTTAAAGAAAACAAACACAGGATGTCATGCACAATATAAAATCTTTATGTCGATACTTAAGTATTTCATTTTTTTATAAACCTTCTTCAGGACATTGAATATTTGTATGAGTAAAAGATGAAAGATGTTCAGTGTATGTTTATATATGAAAGCCGATGACGCGATCATTGCATGTGAAAGCGAAAATTAATGATCAGAAACCGTCGCATGTGGAACGTGAATTGTCCACGAGTAAATGGTTAAAAAAGGTTATGACGTATTTCATATGAATATTAATGTGCAGAAATGAGAGAATTGTTAATTGATAAAAGGTTTAGCACCACACACACACACACACACACACACACACACCACACACATATATATATATATTATTATATATATATATATATAGTCAGACAATACATATGCAATATATATAAATACATATATATATACATACATATATACATATACACACATATAATGTATGTGTGTGCTAAACATTTTATCAATTAACAATTCTCTCTTTTCTACACATTAATATTCATATGAAATACGTCATGACATACTGTGTTTGTTTTCTTTAGCATCATATATAGGACACGGGTTATGTAAGTAAAGTAAGTAAGTAAAGTCGTCGGGGTGGCCTAAAGTCGGTATCAGCCAGAAAGCAATGGAGTCTATCCATTTTTCACTAGCGCTGAACCAAGGATATTGTTTTTAGCGTTTGAGACGGAGCGCCCCACACCTACCATCAGCTCCTCCCTTTATCGCATATATCTGTGCTACTCATACGCTGAGTTGGCGAGGGCCGGTATCGAACCAGGTACCTTGAGGCGAACACTCTACCAACTGATCTAAACCGGCCCTAAAGGCATTATAATAATTCATACCAATGAATAATTTCTGAAAGTTATTTTTTAACTCTGCCAAAGATCATTTCAAATGAAATTGAATAGAAATATTATTCGACCGAGCCGAGACAATTTTACTGAAAACCTTTTAAGTACGTCAAGATTAATAACTCATGTGGAATCCTTTACAGACTTAAAGAAATAAATATTTGAGACGGACGCTTCTATGTATTCAATCATAAATATATTATGGCGAAGTCAATATCAATTTGAAAAGTACACCTCATTTGTAAATGAAAAGAAGAACCCACAAAACAAACTGATATTTTTTTCCTTTAATAGACAAGTTAGAGTCAAAGACACACAGGAAGTCAAAAAACTGTGCGTCCTTTGGGTAACGTCTTTTATACTAAAAAAGAGAAAAATATCAGGGCTCGTATAGTCACGTTTTAAACGGATAAGTAACGAGGGAAGCTCCGCCTCCTATATAAAAAGGGAGACAATTCTATTATATGTACCAACAGGGTTAAATCATAACCATTCCTCACAAGCGGGTATGTTTGCTTGAAAGTTTTCCCTTATTGGTCATATTCAGTAGATATTGAACCACGGGATTACCATTTGATCCAGTCTCCAGAGAATTCTCTTCATGAACAAAAAAAGAATCAGGAAGACTATTTTCTCGAAAAGATCTACTTTATACGATACGATACAATATAAGACAATAGATAAGAGGGATAGATAAATAGATACATATGAACTGGTTGTAATAGATAGATAG
This sequence comes from Doryteuthis pealeii, assembly GCA_023376005.1. NCBI lineage: Eukaryota > Metazoa > Mollusca > Cephalopoda > Myopsida > Loliginidae > Doryteuthis > Doryteuthis pealeii. Next base: position 1,638,899 of record CM042138.1, on the reverse strand, counting down.
ATAGATAGATAGATAAGAACTGATTGTAGTGGATAGATAAATAGAGAGATTGAGAGATACATACATGAACTGGTTGTAGTATATATATATATATATATATATATATATATATATATATATATGTGTGTGTGTGTGTGTGTGTGTGTGTGTGTATGTGTGTGTATGTATGTGTGAGTATATATATATATATATATATATATATATATATATCAAATCGCCCAACAAATATTGACATGACATGAAAGTATTATCTCTTCTTGCGTTTCACATTTAATGGCGTCTGGATTTCTTAATATTAGACGATTATATATTTCTTACCATTTCTATTGATTTTACACTTAGTAGTAGTAGTAGTAGTCTAACATCTTAGATGATACATTGGTAATTATTGTCTATTTTAAATTATAATATTTTATGGTGATTCTACCCTTAGTAGTTAAGGCCGCCTGGCGCCTTAACGTTAAGCAAGGCTCGGAGAGGGCTGAGGCGGAGATGAGAGTAGCCTTGACAACAAAGAGAGCCAGAAAGAGGAAGAAAAGACAGCAGCCCCAGAAAGCATCACAGTTTGTGTGCATTCAATGCACCAAAGACTGTCACTCAGGATTTGGCCTGCAGAGTCCCTTCCGCAGATAATTTATTTGTTTATTTATTTTTTGGACTACATCATCGCCCTTATTGGACGGAAATGTACCAACAACAACAGTTACGAGTAGTATTCTGTAGCGTGGTATTTTCGGTATCAACCAAACAGCGAGGGAGTCTATCCCCTTTTCGGTAATGCTAGACCAGGGAAATTTGTTTAGCGTATGAACATTCATAAATTATTTAATGCCAAACACATCATTGTAGAAGAATATTAGCGATACTATTTAACTCAAGTCTGAGGGATGAGGGGCTCATATATTTCCCAAGATCCTTAAGCTTAATGTGATCGTAATATCGCGACTGTTGTTTGAACCTGTTTACTACGATGTCTTCGATGTCATTAGTCCCAACGACACGGGGAATCCCCGATGTCATTTTCATCAAAATATTCATCACGATTTTTTAACAAGATAGCAGAGAAGTCTGTTCTTGAGTGTTAGAAATATAGTTTTCCAAAAGATGTAGCGTAATTATTATAGTCTACTCAGAATTTGGGGACTGAAACGAAAACGGTAATCGGATTTCTGGAGAAAGAGAAGAAAGATAAATAAAAACAAAAAGAGGTTAAAGTTTGGAAAGGTAAACACTCAACGGGGGCCAGCCATTGACCCATCAATAACCCCGGAACTAGATTTGAAAATAAAAATGGCGGTTCTAGATTTTGAGCGGAAGCGGATGTGACCTTCCACCACACCCGGGAACGCAAACGGATGTAAAGAAAATTCGGTTTCTCTTTCGCCGAACCCTAGAAGCGTCGGAAATGTTTGTTGGGGCTCATGACATGTCTAGGATAGCAACGAACAGCGCGCATGAACGTGATTTACGATAGAATAGCTTAACCTCACTCTCTCCTTCTCTCTGAAAAAGAACCCACGAGCCTAGAAAGAAATAACCAACCACTTTTTGACTATAGGACTTCCGTATGTTGTAACTCTGAACTAACGACGGCTATTACTACTAACGACTACTACTACAACCCGACTTGGTCCTTATGCAACAGATGTGAAAGGAAATACCTTATTCTTTAATCGTCGCTATCTAGCATGTTATCCACTAAACCACGTGACTGCCCAAACATTTCGCATTTCGACACGAATTGTGATGCCCTCGTCATACCTTTTTCCTAAGCTTTACCTGAGCTTCTAAAATGATATTTCAAACCTAAAAATAACAGAAAATAACAGAAACCTAAATTAGTATTTTTTTAGTTTTATATGAAATAGCAGTTCTTTTTGGATCAGGCTTAGAGTTTTTGAACGACCCTCTTATATATATATATATATATATATATATATGTATATATATATATATATATATATATATATATATATATATATATATATAAATATATATGTTATATATGTTATATATATATATATATGTTGTCGTTGTGGAGTCCACGTATGCTTTGGTCAGCAAAGACACTCCTGACTCCAGCCAAGTCCAATCCCACCAACAAAGAGATCATCCGAAGCTCAAAGCAGGCCGAAAACTCAACTCTCCTGACCCATAAAAACGCCATCGATCACAGCAGTCAACCAGTCTAAGAAAACCGACCAGTTCCGATGTTTCTGCCCGCAGGATTACTAGAGTGGTAGTATTTGGTGTAAAAATTATCAATTTTGGATAGGAATACATGAAATCATATAACCGTTTGCATGTAAATGATGAAATAGATGATATATATATATATATATATATATAATATATATATATATATATATTTGTGTTTTTCAAATTCACCCCTAAAAAAACGAATTGCATCAAGATTTAAAAAGAAAACTGTTGTGTGACGTTGTGCTAAGGAAAGTAAGCACTGTAAAGAAATCTGTGCCACACAAAACCTGCTTCAATCGATGGCAAGCACTTTAAAAATCTCAAGTGATATTCATAACTAAACTTTGGTTGTCATACGGAAATCGATCCGTCAACAAAACTAAACCGATAATCTTTGCTCCTTATATGAATAACATCGATCCTCTATTGGAGAGAATATTATGCACTGTTATTTTATATCTGGATACTAAAATTTTGTGAATATTTCTGAATATCACATCGGCTGCGTGTTTAACATTCCTGCAGTTGAATGTTCTGTAGAGGAGTATATATAATACACACAATAGCGCGTGGTGTAATAGTCATCCTCGAAGGAAAAGGACTCGGGAATATGAGTTTAAATCCTGGACGAGGCTGCTTGCAGTTCATATAGAGGTCATACCATTGGGAGCTATATGCATAAAACAACTATTCATAGTGGTATGTATCCAACTATTATTATAGTAATGACTAGAGGCGCGTTGTGTAATCTTCGTAGGAAACGGATACGGCGATACGAGTTCAAATCCTGTACGCGGCTGTTTGTATTTCACATACCAATAATACCTTTGGGAAAATTACGAATCCATCTATTCTCCATTTAACCTTGGTAGGTCAACAGATATAGAAGTAAATGTTTTAATTCAAACCTGCACATGGCTAAGACAGGAAAACCTCAAGAAAAAACTGAATCTCAGCTGATATCTGCATAAAATAATTCCATTCTGTCTCGCATATCCATGCAATATTCTTCTTTTTTTTTTACTTCTCCATTAAACTTTACACCAAGAGTATCATCCCAGCTATGCAAATGTATTATTTAAAAAAATGTATTAGCCACGCGATCCTGATTATAAAAAACTAATCTAAAAGATGATTGGCTGCAGAATTAGCCAACCAGATGCTGAGGAATGCGTTGGCATACTCTATTTAAAGCCATTTTGGCGTTGAACAAAAAGGCAGAGAGTTAGAGTTTGATCAACTCTAATGGGGTCTGACTGCGAATGCAACGAATTGGTGTGAAAGTAATTCAATACGAGATCCGACTGGTCAGGAATGTCATATACGCAGAGAATTGTGCAAAAGATTAAAATTTGACCAGTACTACCAAATGGTATATACACTAACCAGTACCCGTCCTAGAAAATTAAACGCATACAATTCTCTGGTTCTCTTGAGATAAAATGGACCATTCAATCCGAGCAAAAAACACCAGACTTCGGGATAATTAATTCTTTAAAAACAATTACATAATTACATAAAAACATCATAAGTGTTTATGACAGAATTGACATTCCCTCACAGTTAATTGATTTCAATGTACTATCAACCCTCCCTCTTTCTCTCTAAAAGGTCTTCTCTTCATCCTCCAATATAAATTTGTCTCTATTATTCATTTTTATTGAAATCCATTTAGCCAGTCTCATTCCTGAATATTAGCTTAGCATGCTTGTAAAGGTTCATTATGATCTGATGACTAGTGTAGGTGCCAACTGGTTATAAACATATAGACATATTTTGCCATATATGTAGCATATATATGTATATTATAGGGTGATCCAAAAAACAGACATTTTTTAAAAGTCAGGCGTATTCTTTTTTGGTCACACACTATATAATATATATATATATATATATATATATATATATATATATATATATACAGTGAATTATATATATATATATATATATATATATATATATTATATATATATATGAGAACAAAAAAAAACATGCCTGGCTTTAAAAAAAATGTCTGTTTTTTGGGTCGCCCAAATACACACAGACACACACACACACATGTATATATATATATATATATATATATATATATATATATATATATATATATATATATGGTGACCAAAAAAGCAGGCCTCACTTTTTAAAAAAGTGTTTTTTATCACCCTGCATATATATATATATATATGTGTGTGTGTGTGTGCGTGTGCGCGTGCGTTTCTCTCTCTTTCTCTCTCTCTATATATATCTCTATCTCTCTCTCTCTCTCTTCACTTCAAAAGAAGTGAAAATAATAATAATGTTACACAATTGATACTGAAGACAACAGTATTAATGTAAAATATTTGATAACTTCTTGCTATCTGTACGGGATGTATTTGTATTGGTTGTGCAGAACGTTATTGGGAACCATAAAATCGGAAATTATGTTGAATTAGGAGGGAACATGCTAAAGGTCTATCAGCAAAGAAATTGGCGAATGGCTCATAAAATTTACTTCTAGCCTTCTGATCTCAATATTTCCCCACCTAATCTTAGCGAGATTAGTGATGAAGACATATTTCTACAACATATTTTAGAATATTAAAAAACAAAAGACAACCCCCCCAAAAAAATACACTAACAGATGAATATGCATATATAAAAACATATACGCATACATATACATACTCATATCCATATATGCATATCAAAATTCACCCGAGGGAAACACAATAATAGTAAAAAACGAAAGATAAAAATCAAAATCAAAATTACATTCAAATCTTTTTAGAACATCCTGATCGCACGTCACATTGCCTTATGTGTATGGCACTGAGAGTGTAGTGGTCATGGTACGCAGGAACAAAAGTAAAATCCAGCTCACAATATTGAATGCGAAAAAATAATCCCAAGATTTTTCAAGAGGTAGGCCACATACTATAAGAGAGAGATGATTTCTTAGGCCACATTCAAGAGGTAGGCCACATACTATAAGAGAGACATGATTTCTTAGGCCACATTCAAGATGTACAAAAATACTCTAAGAGAGACATGATTTCCTTGGCCACATTCAAAAGGTAGACCACATACTTTAATAAAGACATGATATCGTAGGCCACATTCAGGAGGTAGGCCACATACTATAAGTGAGACATGATATTGTAGGCCACATTCAAGAGGTAGGCCACATACTATAAGAGAGACATGATTTCATTGGCCACATTCAAGAGGCAAGACATATATTATAAGAGAGACATGATA
>CM042138.1:1618454-1630954 GCA_023376005.1 Doryteuthis pealeii | reverse complement strand
AATTTCTGAAGTTTGAAAAAAGGAGACGGTTTTGAAATATGACATCAAATATTCTATTCTATCAAATATTCTATTTTAAGGTGTGAGTATGTAGCGCTATAAGTGTATGCATTGAAAGAAACATTGAGCGTTTATTACGTATGTAGTAGTGTGTGTGTGTGTATAAATTTCAGCGGAAGTGAAACCTCAAGGTAATGTGTGTGTGTGCGCGCGCGTGTGTTTGTGTATATTAGTAAGAGGTAGGGGAGAGGTGTCATGAAAAGAAGTTTTCATGTATCATAATAAGAGAGGAGATGTAAGTCTGAGAGTGTGTTTGTGTGTGGGGGGGATTTAAAAAAAAAGGAAAGAAAAGATTTAATTATATTTTAATTTGTTTATTTATTTATTTATTTATTTTTAGAAAGAGTATTGTAAATTTATAGTTAGTACTGATTATTTGACGATTAATATATATTAATATTATTATTATTAATTACGTATAAGTGAATGAATTATTGTATTATTATTATTATTATTATTATTATTATTATTATAGTTTGTTATATTATCATATCTAAATACATTATTAAAATTATACATATATACTTATATTATTATATCTAAATACATTATAAAATTATACACATATATATGTATATATATATATATATATATATATATATATATATATATATATATATATATAAATTATATTATAATTAAAAAAAAAAAAAAATTATTGTTGTAAAGATAATTATAGTACATTATATTTATTATTTTATAATTTTTTGAAAAGTTGTTATTATTGTTATTGCAATATATATTAATATAATTATTGTTATTATGAAATTTTTCTTAATGTTATAATTATTATTTATATTTTTATTATTGTAGTTGTTATTATTATAATTATTAGTATTATTGTTATTATAATTTATATTATCATTAAATTATTGTTATTATAATTTTTTATCATTAAATTATTGTTCTTTTTATAATTTTTGTTATCATTAAATTATTGTCATTATTCTTTTTATAATTTTTATTATCATTAAATTATTGTCATTACTAATATGTTATTATCATAATTATTCTGATGAAATTGAGTGCTAGTGAATGTTTATGCAAATAGTGTTAGTGTGATTATAATTATGTGAAAATAATTATTGGTAAACAGGGATGTATATTTTGATTATTATTTTTATCAGTAGTTGTATTGTAATTGTGTCAATGGGGATTGTAAATGTGTTGGGGGTTTAATATATAATATAATAAAATATACTAACATTATATTTTGAATTTCGCCTTATGTCTGCACTTGGCTATCAGTTCATTCCGTTTGTTCAGCAGTTTTCTATAGTCCTTAAACAGTATTATTTCTATTTTTTCTGTTATACAAAGCGGGCATTTGTCTTTGAAGTTAGTAGCTGAGTTTGAAGTTCTGACAATTCTCCATTTGACCACCGGGTCGTTGTTTGAGTTCTTGATTGCCCAGTAGTGCTTGGATAATTCCGTTTGGTTAGATAGTGCGGGGTTGTTAAAGGAATGCCTATGGGTGTAGTACCTTTGCTTGAATGGTCCAGCAGTAATCCCGAGGTAATGCATGGTGTTTTCCGGGCTGTTACGAGCTGATATTTGGGCTTCGTATATTATATTGTTGGCTAGACAGTTTTTATCTAAAGGGCATTGCTGAGTCTCTCTACAATTGCATTTCACTGTGTTCAGGTAGCTGTCTCTAGTTCTGGGGCTATTTAAGTTTATATTAGTGTTCTCTTCTAGATTCTTGTGATATTCATTCAATATCTTTTTATTATGGGCATTAATTATGCTACTCATATTGGGAGTACATGAGTAGCTAATTTTCAGGGTATTTCTGTTTAGTATTTTACTTAAGGGATTGTTTTGGTTAAAGTGTGTATTTATTAGGTTAAGAAAAGTTCTACCTATGTCTAATTTGCTATTCTACAGTAAGGGGGGTTAAACCAAATTACTTTACGTGTCCTATTCCTTGAATTACCAGGCCCATTCACACTATTTAGTTCAAATTTACTAATATATTGTAGATTATTGGTATATCCACTGTCCTTCAGAGCTTCATCATAGAAGGATTTATTGTTTTTAAAAATCCTATTGTTAGCCGACAGTCTATTGATTCTTATATTTATAGAGTGAGGGATCTTATCTAGTATGGATTTGGGGTGGTTAGAGTTTCTATTCACATATAGTGGTATATGCCCTTCCTTGTGGAAAGGTTGGAAGGTATTCGTTTCCAGATTCAATGTAATATCTAGAAAATTAACTATCTTGCAGTTTGGTTTAACTTCAATTCTTAGTCCTAATTTTTGGAAGATGCTAACTATTTTTTTCGCGATACTTGACGTTAGGGGGCCGTTACTATTAGGAACGAGGATCAGCCCGTCATCCCGGTAAATACCTATTTGGGATGGTGGGACTATATCACCTAATGAGTGTATTATATAGATTCCCACTAAGTCAGATAATTGGGCTGAGTCGTAGGCCCCCATCGGTAAATCGAAGTTGTTGTTTCCTTTTTTAACCCAATCTGACTTATTATTCCTTAATATAGTTTTTCGGCAGGCCATTATAATATCACTATCCTCTTGTGATATGTATGCATATTTCTTTGCGAAATCTATGCTTTTCCCTAGCAATTCCTTGGTTACCCATCAATAACCAAGGGAATTGCTAGGGAAAAGCATAGATTTCGCAAAGAAATATGCATACATATCACAAGAGGATAGTGATATTATAATGGCCTGCCGAAAAACTATATTAAGGAATAATAAGTCAGATTGGGTTAAAAAAGGAAACAACAACTTCGATTTACCGATGGGGGCCTACGACTCAGCCCAATTATCTGACTTAGTGGGAATCTATATAATACACTCATTAGGTGATATAGTCCCACCATCCCAAATAGGTATTTACCGGGATGACGGGCTGATCCTCGTTCCTAATAGTAACGGCCCCCTAACGTCAAGTATCGCGAAAAAAATAGTTAGCATCTTCCAAAAATTAGGACTAAGAATTGAAGTTAAACCAAACTGCAAGATAGTTAATTTTCTAGATATTACATTGAATCTGGAAACGAATACCTTCCAACCTTTCCACAAGGAAGGGCATATACCACTATATGTGAATAGAAACTCTAACCACCCCAAATCCATACTAGATAAGATCCCTCACTCTATAAATATAAGAATCAATAGACTGTCGGCTAACAATAGGATTTTTAAAAACAATAAATCCTTCTATGATGAAGCTCTGAAGGACAGTGGATATACCAATAATCTACAATATATTAGTAAATTTGAACTAAATAGTGTGAATGGGCCTGGTAATTCAAGGAATAGGACACGTAAAGTAATTTGGTTTAACCCCCCTTACTGTAGAATAGCAAAATTAGACATAGGTAGAACTTTTCTTAACCTAATAAATACACACTTTAACCAAAACAATCCCTTAAGCAAAATACTAAACAGAAATACCCTGAAAATTAGCTACTCATGTACTCCCAATATGAGTAGCATAATTAATGCCCATAATAAAAAGATATTGAATGAATATCACAAGAATCTAGAAGAGAACACTAATATAAACTTAAATAGCCCCAGAACTAGAGACAGCTACCTGAACACAGTGAAATGCAATTGTAGAGAGACTCAGCAATGCCCTTTAGATAAAAACTGTCTAGCCAACAATATAATATACGAAGCCCAAATATCAGCTCGTAACAGCCCGGAAAACACCATGCATTACCTCGGGATTACTGCTGGACCATTCAAGCAAAGGTACTACACCCATAGGCATTCCTTTAACAACCCCGCACTATCTAACCAAACGGAATTATCCAAGCACTACTGGGCAATCAAGAACTCAAACAACGACCCGGTGGTCAAATGGAGAATTGTCAGAACTTCAAACTCAGCTACTAACTTCAAAGACAAATGCCCGCTTTGTATAACAGAAAAAATAGAAATAATACTGTTTAAGGACTATAGAAAACTGCTGAACAAACGGAATGAACTGATAGCCAAGTGCAGACATAAGGCGAAATTCAAAATATAATGTTAGTATATTTTATTATATTATATATTAAACCCCCAACACATTTACAATCCCCATTGACACAATTACAATACAACTACTGATAAAAATAATAATCAAAAATATACATCCCTGTTTACCAATAATTATTTTCACATAATTATAATCACACTAACACTATTTGCATAAACATTCACTAGCACTCAATTTTCATCAGAATAATTATGATAATAACATATTAGTAATGACAATAATTTAATGATAATAAAAATTATAAAAAGAATAATGACAATAATTTAATGATAACAAAAATTATAAAAAGAACAATAATTTAATGATAATAAAAATTATAATAACAATAATTTAATGATAATATAAATTATAATAACAATAATACTAATAATTATAATAATAACAACTACAATAATAAAAATATAAATAATAATTATAACATTAAGAAAAATTTTATAATAACAATAATTATATTAATATATATTGCAATAACAATAATAACAACTTTTCAATAAAAATTATAAAATAATAAATATAATGTACTATAACAATTATCTTTACAACAATAATTTTTTTTTTTTTTAATTATAATATAATTTATATATATATATATATATATATATATATATATATATATATATATATATATATATATATATACATATATATGTGTATAATTTTATAATGTATTTAGATATAATAATATAAGTATATATGTATAATTTTAATAATGTATTTAGATATGATAATATAACAAACTATAATAATAATAATAATAATAATAATAATAATAATACAATAATTCATTCACTTATACGTAATTAATAATAATAATATTAATATATATTAATCGTCAAATAATCAGTACTAACTATAAATTTACAATACTCTTTCTAAAAATAAATAAATAAATAAATAAACAAATTAAAATATAATTAAATCTTTTCTTTCCTTTTTTTTTAAAATCCCCCCCACACACAAACACACTCTCAGACTTACATCTCCTCTCTTATTATGATACATGAAAACTTCTTTTCATGACACCTCTCCCCTACCTCTTACTAATATACACAAACACACGCGCGCACACACACACACACATTACCTTGAGGTTTCACTTCCGCTGAAATTTATACACACACACACACTACTACATACGTAATAAACGCTCAATGTTTCTTTCAATGCATACACTTATAGCGCTACATACTCACACCTTAAAATAGAATATTTGATAGAATAGAATATTTGATGTCATATTTCAAAACCGTCTCCTTTTTTCAAACTTCAGAAATTTTTTTTAAACAGACTTTGTTTTCAAACGCCTTAAAAATAAAGAATTCATCATTTGCATCTGATGAGTCGGGAGAATTAGACATTTTTGTCTAAGCTCCCTGAAATAGTCTATAATGCAAGATCTATAAGTCTTTTGTTATTTATTTAAATATATATATATATAATATATATATATATATATATATATATATATATATATAGGTTGACCTCCCAAAAACAAGCCTGACTTTCAAATAAGTCTGTTTCTTACTGCGAGACACTTAAGTCGTTAGTTTTTAAGCATTCAATTTTAATCATATATATATATATATATATATATATATATATATATATATATATATATATATATATATATATATATATATATATATATATATATATATATATATAATTATGTGAGATGCGAAATGAATTCATATAGAATATATAAATGTTGCTGATATGGAATATCCTTGTTAATCCAGTGACCAATATAATTTATTCTAAAATAACCATTGAAAGATTATTTATGTGATTATGAAATAATTTTTAATTGTTCCAGTTCCTTTGTTTAAAATGTGGCATGGTTATTATTTCTCCATTCTCTCTTATCTATAATTTTATTGCTTTGTTTTTCTGTCTTATTGGCGATTTTTCATTTAGATTAGATTATCGATTAGGTCTTTATACTGATCTCTGCGATTTGGAATGAAGTGTCAAATCTTTCATATGAAAGGAGAAAATTAAAGTTTTCGCATCTCACACTGTGATATAAATCACACACTATAATATTTCAATTTCCACTATAATGATCAATATATACACTGTTGGAATATCTGTGGTATAAGATGTACGCCAAATCACCACTTCTATTTATGAACTTTCACAAGTGCAATAGGAAAAGTATTTAAGTTCGTCGTCAGTTGTTCATGAATCAACTGCTAATTGTACTTTCTGGAGAATGAATACAACAGACTCAGATTACAAGTAGATCTATTGATACTATTCTGTTTTCTACCAATGATCTCAAAGAACACTACAGAATTGGATTATAAGAATTAACCAACTTAATCCAAACTTAATACCGATTTGGATTTACTAACAAAAGAATTAAGCATCTAAAATGGTGACCAGAATTTTAACAAATACATCTAACAATCCCCCTGAACGAGTATGATGGGAAACATGGCCAAATTCTTAAGGGGGGTTTAAACAGGCGGGTTTTCAACAAGCAGAGTTTTATTTTTCCTATCCTGATTAGCGAACCAAGGTTAAAGAATCCATTATGTCCTACTATTTATCCATAGGTGAGTGGAGAATAGTTGGATGCATACCTTTCCCAAGTGTTTAAGCGCCATGTGAAATGCAAACAGTCTCGTCCAGTGCTATATATTCGACATCTACTGGGTATATAATGGCGAGAGAGATTCTATTTCGTCGACTGGCCATCTTCTTTTGGGGTGATTTATTCCTCTAGTTGACACGAATTCTTTTGTTCTGGCTGTGGTTGTAAATAATGACATAAAACTTTGTTTATTTTTACCAGACGTCTTTATTAAAACCGAAGCCCAAATGGGTTCAACCACGAGGTGAGAGAAGATGGGTTACTAGGGAATAGACGACCATCACGTCTGGCCCTTCGACTAACCGTCAAGTTCTAACTACTCTAACTCAGTTTCCTTCAGACGCTTTGCCTTTAGCTTATGAGAAATCATCAGCTAGTTCAGTGAAAGGTGAACTACTGTCAATAACTTCTATAACGGTCATGCTATGATTCAATGATGATTTTCCATTTACAAATACCGTTATTTAAATTATATTACACTACAGCACATAATTCGTAGGCAACCCACAAATTATGTAACACAAGGGTTTGAACTCGGGCCATTGTGTTTAAATCCTTGATGGTGTTTATGAAAGTTAAAGAAATCTGTAAATATGTGTGTAACATAATTATAAAAGAAAACCCAAAAACGTAAGACAGCCATTATGACAAAGGCATTTTAAGAACCCTATTCATTGCCCGTGATATAAATTTCTTCCTAAAACTAATATCAGCCCAGAAAGCTCAACCAATTCAGAAAATATGGAAGATAGGATGAAATGCACTGCGTGACCTCCATATTAATTTGGCATAACCCCTCCCACCCAAGACAAAAAACTACACGTGCGGAGGTGTTGATATATATATATATATATATATATATATATATATATAATATATATATATATATATATATATATATATATTATATATATATATATATAAAAGTAATTGTTAATTTGCTTGAAGCATTGTTAAGTATGTTATTATATATTAATGATTTGAAGGCAATTACAATGCATATAAAAAATAAAAACAAAAAGACGTTTTTTTTGTCTTATTGATTTCAAAGTAAACTTTATCTTCAGAGACGATTTTCAGAAATGGACGCGTTGTTTTGTGTCGTTATTTTTTTTTTTTTGTGTTATAAACACGCTTCTCGTGGTGTTCTTTTTTTTAACGCCACACGGAAGGTCGTGATAGTCCTAATAGCCGTGGTTTATTCAATTTCAATTTTATTATTTTCATCTATTTATGTATTTATGTATTATTTATTTTTATTCATTTGATATATGTATATATAGTAAATCCACATATGTATGTATATTTTACAAAATAAAATAACGACACAAAAAACGCGTCCATTTCTGAAAATCGTCTCTGAAGATAAAGTTTACTTTGAAATCGATAAGCCCCCAAAAAACAACATCTTTTTGTTTTTATTTTTTATATACATTGTAATTGCCGTCAAATATATATATAATACATACATACGTATGTATGTGTGCTTAATTGAAGTCAGACCTAATTTTTTGAAAGTTAATTCATTAATGGTTAATTAGGCGGGATTTATGAATTAACTTTCAAAAAATTAGGTCTGACTTCAATTAAGCATATATTCTCCCAAATACTGTCGGCTGAAAATAGTTAGATTTGTACATTTGCATACTTATATATATATATATATATATATATATATATATACACGCACACACACACACATACACACAATATATATATATATGTATTATCAATACTCCATATTGTCATTTAGTTTTGACCTTTAAATTTGTCCTGTGTCTATGCTTCATTATGAAGTATCACTTAATTCTTCTTGGTCAATACAGTTACCAATAGTCTGTATGAAGTATCATCTAAGCCGCCTACCTGATTAGTTTTCTTTGGTAAGTTTCGTAATTACAAGACATATAAAAGGGAAACTGACACTATTGCTCTCCAAATTTGCAGCATTGGTTCATTAGCCGATTCTAAGACTTATGTTAATGTTTGACACGTATAACTCGGTGTTAATCTACAATCCCAGTTGAATATGAAAAGACATTCATATAAATAGAGACACGTACAAATTCTATGCAGAGGCGGATCGCTAGGCTGACGGTATCTATTGTAATCTTTCATAAGAAATTTCCAATAATTCGCTTCATAACTTTTCATTTGCTCACGTTGTTGTTATATACTAAGATTTGTTTTGTATTGTGTGAAGGTTTTAGATTGATTGTTGTGCTTGTGATTTGTTTCGTATGGTCTATGTCTCGAAGACGTTGGTTTCTTTGTTGAATGGCATATCAACCTTTGTGGATTATCTAAAGCCAAAGCCCTCCTATTCCTCTCTGTTCTTTGGGATGGGGATTGATAATTTGTATTATTTGTATTATTCGGTCTATTGTACTCTGCTTTATTGTTGTATACACAATGTTTCGGCCGATCTTCCCTCTGGCCTTTTTCACGTTTTTCTTGTCGAACTTGAGAACCTTCTCAAACTCGGTAATTTCCTCCTCTTCCTGAGTTCAAAGTGAAGATTCCCGAGTTCGAGAAGATCCCGAGTTCGATAAGAAATACCTGAAGAAGGTGGCAGGGCATGTCGGCCGAAACGTGTGTACGTAACATTAAAAATGAGGACAATAGACCGAATAATCCAATCAATGCAAAGCCATCCTTATTAAAGAACGGTTGTGGTATAATTCATACTATAGCTGTGGGGATAAGGGGTTCCTACATTTTATACAATGAAAGGTAATAACGCGAATGAGTTTCGAACTCTCTTACTAATATATCACAGTGCAGCACGTTATCCACTACGCAATGCTTGTAGAATAACAGTAGTGTTACTATTTAACATATAACCTGGGGATGTGTTCACACATCTCATTTGTAAGGAGAAATTGAAAATAATAACGCAACTGGGGTTCGAACTCGCTTACTAGGATGTCGCAGTCTTGTACGTTAGCCCCTGGGGCTCCCACATATATTTGATGTTGGTTTCTGTAATTGATGTTACTTGCGTAGTGTTGCGTACGTCTTGAAGACATTGTTTTGGTTTCTTTGATTTAATGGCATACTAATCTTCATGGGTTAAATAATGTTAAAATCATCCTGGTAGAAGAACAGTAGTGGTACTATTTAACCCGTAGCTGGATGGATTAGGGGTTCTTAAAATTTCCTAGGGTATCAATCACAAAGTGAAAGTAAAAGGCAATTGGAGTTCGAACTCGTTTACTACGATGTCGTAGTCCGAAACATTAGCCATCTACGCTTTCCAAGAGATTGGTAGAAGACGAATAGACAAATACTAATGCGGGTATTCATATTGGTAAAGGAAAAGTCAGACAGAAAAATCTTACTCATTTTCGTTCCGATGTTACAACATTCCTCTGGACTGATCTAAAAAAGAAAAAAAGAAGAAGAAACAGTCAGATGTAAAGTTGTATTTTCACTTTGATAAATGAGAGATTTATTTTTTCACAAATCATAAGTCACTTTTTGCTTTGAAAAATCACAGAAAACTTTTTTTTTGACAAATCATGGATCACTTTATTTTTTTGTCAAATCATATTTCCCTTTATTTTTGTCAAATCATCGTTACTTTATTTTTTGTCAAATCATAGGTCATTTTATTTTAGGGTCACTTTAAATTTAGACAAATCAGTCACATTCATTTATTAAATCAAACATTTTAAGACATCACATTTTAGATCACATTTAATTCATAAGACAAAACAATTTTTAATCATAGTCATTTTTATTTTAGACAAATATATTATTTTTAGACCATAGGTCACTTTATTTTTTAGACAAAAATCGGTATTTTAGACAAATCATAGGTCATTGTAGGTCATTTTATTTTTAGAAATCATAGTCATTTTTTTTTAGACAAAACATCGGTCATTTTTATTTTTAGACAAATCATAGGTCACTTTATTTTTTGACAAACAAAGGTAACTTTTGTTCTGGCAAATTATGGGTCACTTTATTTGTTGACAAATCATGTCACTTTATTTTTTGACAAACCAAAGGTCACTTTATTTTGTGACAAATCATGGCTCACTTTATATTTTTGTCACTTTATTTTTTGACAACTGATGGGTTACTTTATTTTTGGTCAAATCATGGGTCACTTTATTTTTTTGACAAATCATAGACTACTCATAGTTGTGTTGGGTTAGCTTAAGTTCGATATTCAGGTCCTGACTTGTCGCTTAACAAGTAACTGACCGCTCCTTTTCGACTGTCCCAAAGTCTCACATTTGACCATCTCTCACACCTTCTTACCTATATTCTTATATTCATCTTCTTACCTCGTCGGATCGTCTATTTATCTTCATTCCGGTTGATACCTCTCTTCTTATGGTCTTGAGTGTTATTTGAGTTGGATTTGGGCGTTTTTAGTCTTTGTGTCGATTATTTTGTTTTTAAAAATGAACACAAGCCCTAGTATGCTTAAATGTCTTTAGTTCAACACCAAAGCTAGCCACGCGTGGAGAGAAATAGCTCACAGGAGAGACGCCATTTTATATCCATTTCCATCGGTCACACAGCTGGGCACCATGGTCATTGGTGGAGGGAATCATATATATTTTTATTTTTTCATAAATGATTTCAAATAAAAATTACATCATATTGTTTTGAAATATGACGATAACCATTTCACGCCGCGCTTCCACATGCACGTGCGCACACACACACACACGCACGAATATATATATATATATATATATATATATATATATATATGAAGAGAAATGGAAGTGAATCCGATGGTATGTAGTATAGTGAGAAATTTGAAAAAACAGAGGTTTTAATAAAATGAGTGGTAAGTTTATTAGCCGACGCTGCAGTGTTTCGATCTGTTTAGTAGATCTTCTTCAGGGCTTTTGTTTTAAGGAACATTATCTGTGATAATTTCATTTTCCTTAAAATAAACGCCCTGAAGAAAATCGACTAAACAGATTGAAACACTGCAGCGTTGGCTAATAAACTTACCACTCATTTTATTTAAACCTGTGTTATTTCAAATTTCACACTATACCACACACACACACACACACACACACACACACACACACATATATATATATATATATATATATATATATGCATGTATATGCTTATATATGTGTGTTAACATACTTATATTTGAGAAAGAATTGATGCGTGTATGTGATTGTGTGTGTGTGTGTGTGTGTGTATGTGTATGTGTGTATGTGTGCCTGTGTCTGTGTGTGTGTGTGAATTCAATGTTAGTTTACTCTGAAAAGTGAAAGTGACAGATTCCATCGTGTATGATACTTTTGACACGATGTTTTCTGATATTTGAGATCCTTCTCATTTCTTCATCTTTTCAAATCCCAGAATTCCATATATTGTTTGAATAGGAAGTGCAGCTAAGCCTCTTGAGATCCTTTATTCTAAAGTGCACAGCCTCAGTTCGTCTCATTCAATTTTGCTGAGTCATTCCCTTTCATAGCACTTACTCCATATCCATCATTATACACTTGTCCACAAGCATGGATAATAAAGGACACATGCAAAAGGCTCACTTCACTCTGTATATCCACAGGTGTCTACTAAAAAATAAAAACATTCTTTAAAATAATTCATATAACATTAACTTGCTTCAAATTAATTTTTTTATCATAACATATATATTCCGAATAACATATAACATTCCTAATTTATATTACGCTAATCCTGCTTGAAAATTATTTATCTATTCTAATATATATTTTTGCTGATTTTAGTTAATACAAAATAATATATTTCACACATGAGTACAGTGCCTGCAAAATTATAAGAATAATTCATAAAAAGTTATTTTTAACAA
>CM042138.1:1605954-1613454 GCA_023376005.1 Doryteuthis pealeii | reverse complement strand
TTTTTCCTAAGGATTTTCTCAATTTCGGGTCGGATGCGATTAAGAAGAAGAGCATTATATATCTTAGTTGCAATAGCAGAAAGAGTTATGCCTCTGTAGTTTTTAGCGATTCCTATGTCTTTCGTCCATTTCTCTATTCTATTTTGTCTATATACTGCATTGCATAGCCTAATCAGTATGCCATTGAACTTACACATCTTCCATACCAGGGGGGGGGGGGACATTTCGTCAAGTCCCGCAGCTTTTCTACCTTTTAGTTTCTTTAAGACTTCATTGAGTTTTTCTGTTGTGAAATCCTCTAGTTTGATGTCTAATTGTCTATCTATGATCTTTTAGGTGTTATTTTCTATGATTTTAGGAGGGTTCCTCAGAAGTTTCTGGAAGTGGTCTTTCCATTTCTTAAATCTATCTTTTTGGCTGGTTGCCTTTAGCTTTGATCTAGAGGTACTTTTCCTGCCACTACTTTCATTTACTGTTTGTCATGCTAATCGCGAGTGTCTGTCTTCCATCGATTGTCGGATATTATTTATTTGTACTTGGATGTATTCTATTTGTTCTTTTTTGTATGTATTGGTTAGTTCTATCTGGGATTTCTTAAGGTTGTGTAAATTGGTGTTAGTTGGGTTTGTTTTATTACATTGGGCTGCTTTTTTAAAATATTGTTTCTCTTTTCTCTATCTTCTTCTGTCTCCCAGGGAGCAGAGTGTTTGACTCTTAGTTTGGTCGGTACGCACTCGGCTGCTGCTTCTAGGTGGGCACTGACAAGGTTTTCGTATTCCTCGTTTGGAGTGAAGCTTGCAGATGTCTCCTGGAGGATATCAAATGCACACACACACACACACACACACACACATATATATATATATGCATAATATATACATTTATATGTATATATACATGTATATATATCTATATTTATACATATTTATATATAAGTTAAGATAGCGTGGAGATGGACTCGACGGCGCCTTGTTACTAACAGTTTCTCGCCTATGCGGTCTTCGGTCCAGGCTACCTTAACTTAAATATGACTTAAGTATGAATGGTATTGAGCACCGTTTTCTTTCAAATACACGGTTTTCTTACAAATATAGCACCCACGTTATCTACAAATTATGTATATATTTGTATATATATATGTATATGCAGTTATATATATTATATATATATATATATATATATATATATAATATATATCATTTAAACACGTTTGGTTCAATAAAACGGAATATTTCTACTTGAGCATTTAAAATTTATTACGTTCATATTATTATTATTATTATTATTATTATTATTATTATTATTATATATTCATATTTCAATGCCTTTTTGTTACCGTTGGTTTCAAAGCATTATATGCTTTTCATCAGACAAATCGCCCTGGAAATGAAATCCGAAGAAATATCAGTTATGTATAGCGTTGAGCTATTCTCGCTTTATTCGTCTGCGTATCCCCATTCGTGCGTGCATGGTGTTAAAAATATCATTTGGAGAATATTTTTTCCTTTTTAAGGTAGTTGATTTTGTGTCATTGTTTTTCAAGTTCAAGAGTTTAATAAGTATTTTTTATCTGTAATTGAGAATTTAATTTTTCTTCCTCCAATATAAAGTAGTCAGACGATGAGCCAAAACGTTAAGGCTAGTCAGGATCCTCGCTAAAGACAGTTTACTTCCCACTCTCTCTGTCTTTCTAACCCAATTATGTGTTAACAATAAATGATATTGTAGCGTAATGATTATGGTCTACGGGGAAATTTGGGGATTGAACAGAAAACGGTAATCGGATTTCTGGAGAAGGAGAAAAAGAAATAAAAACAAAAAAGATTAAAATTTGGAAGGGTAAAGAAAATTCAGCCTCTTTTTTGCCGGACTCGAGAAGGGTCGGACGCGTTTGTTGGGGCTCCTTCGTGATATGTCTAGGGTAGCAACGAACTGCGCGCATGAACGTGATTTAAGATAGAACAGCTCGACCATACTCTCTCTCTCTCTCTATCTCCTTCTCCCTGAAAAAGAACCCACGAGCCTAGAAAGAAATAAACAACCCCCTTTTTTACTATACGACTTTCGTGTGTTGTTTCTCCGAGCTAACGACTACTACTAATACTAACGACTACTACTACAACTCGACATTGGCCCTATGCAACAATGTTCCTTATAATGTGTCGTCCGATATCTTTTCTTCCCGCGTATTTTCTACATGAAATCTGTAATGATCTAAGAAGCTGCTTGTGAAAGCCAATCAGAAGCTCGAATAAGACATAATGCTTCATAGGAGAAGTGGATTTGTATATATACAAAGGTTATTAGATCAAATTGAACGTTAAGTGGCTTCGTCTAAATTTTATCTCGGCATACCTATTCCATTAACCATACCGTTACCCCTTACACCACACACACAACAGCATATACTTATTACTAATTATCCTTTCTCAAAGATGGAACAGTCCCTTCAGTCATTAATAATTTTCAAATTACTCATGTATGTCGTGACTAAATGCTATTCGACACAAGACACGATGCAGCATTCTTTCTAGATGCGCTTTGCTAACAATGTTATCTAATAATTCATATCGGACATCCTGGAAACTAATTTTGGTATTGAAAATAAGTAAGAGGAACTGGAAGAGGAAAATAAGAATTGCTGGAAGAGGAACTTTGAGAGAAAAGCAAAGAGCGTAACACACAGTCGTGTAATTATAAGTCAGAGAAGTGAATATTATATCTTGAATTCGAATTGGTTTGCATCGGTGATTTTCTCTCGCATCTTCCTTTAACAAGATCACTCAATTACTTCAATGACCCACGGACAGAGTTTCGCTTTGTTATTCTTGCAAGTGTGTTTAATCATGGATAAATTCACACTAAATGTAATTTATCACTTCTGGTGTAGGCAAGTTACAATGATGAAGCAAATGGAAATGATTTTCTCTTGATACAATACATTCAAATGTAATATGCCGTATTTGATGCCGTAATGAACCCTTGGACTAGTTGGTTGTTGGTTGGTTTATTTTACGGCATCTCAACAGGGTTTTATTGCAGAGAGATACAATCAGACAGACAAGGAATAATGAGGTACGCTACTAATCCTCGAAGCCAGTCCGTTATTTTGCCGTATTCCCTATATATATATATATATATATATATATATATATATATATATATATATATAGTCAGATCACATGGTTGAGAGAGAATGTGGAATTCGAACATGTTAGTGATAGCACAATAATAAAACAGGTAAATTAACTTAAATAATTTAATTTTAATAAAATTATTTTAAGTATGAAAAGTAGTAGTCATGTAACTATCAAATCTAGAAAAATATTTTTTTAAATATAATGAATTTCTGTTGTGAGATATAAATAAAATTACTTTCAAACTACCTAAAATATATCCAAAACAATGAACCTTGATTACCTTACATTTTAACTCCTATCTATTGGAATTATTTTACAAAGTCTGTATTGAATTACATTCTCAACCAACAATAGTTTTGACATAAAAAATAGAACAAAGTTTATATAAAAAAAATGATATTTTCCTAAAACCATTTATTAATAATTGGAAAGACTGTCTCCTCTATCGATAACAGAACAGTTTGATGTAAGCTACTAAATTTAATATGAATAATTACTGGGTTTAAAAGAAAACAGTAAAACTATATTTCTGTCATTGCAAAATTACCTATTTTGGCAATATTCTTGAATTAAAAAAATTAAATGAAGCTCTGAGAAAATTACAACATTTTCTTATAAATGTTTAGTTGGAGGTGGCCATTTCCGCAACTTATAGTGCCAGGTGGAGTTTCAATTAATATTGATATATGGTTACTTACAGTAGGTGTTTTTGCTTATTAATACGCGTTCCTCAATCTTCCATCCGTTATCATCCTGCAACATCCTCTGGTTAAAAATGAGACGTCCAAATTGTGGAAGATGCAATAAAAAAAAAAAGGAAATCAAGATTATCTAGTGTCGCTTATCCGCCAAATTGTTATTATTTATTAATGTGGTCACATCAGCTAAATAATGGACCATTCCATTTTTATTATAAAGAAAGAACATGCTACACAGAAAAAATATAATAAGAAAAAAAGAAAGAAAAATTGTAGGAGAAAGATATACAGGCTTTCGGGATAAATTTGACATATTTAAATTTAGTTATTTTTCTCCGTAGGTTAGAGGTATTGATGTACACAAAAACTTGAACCCTTCTTCATTCCTATACGTCATGACAGATAGAATGATGACTAACCCCCTGAATCATGGAAGAGAATAACTTGTAGCATGATCTGCGCCGGCCATCAAAATAAGTAGATTATGGTTGCTGCCAATGCTCCCTGAACACTATAAAAACATTCAGGCATGAACTGGAGAATTGCAATGGAGACTACGTGGCTGTGGCTAGAAGAAAGCAACATAACAGACGATCTGATAGCGTTCGTACAGCAGAATTCCTCAAAATTCTACAGAAAAATTATTGGAGGCCCTCAGATGCCTACGTGTAGTTGCTAAACACTGTAGTCAATCTCTGGATAACAAGGGTAGCCAATGGTTGGCCATATGTATGGCAGCAGGATTCGCCCCCTGCCATACCTCTAGGGAAAGTCAAAATTGGTTGTCGGCGAATTCTTATGACTATATCAGACCCAATGTTTGGCCTCCAAACTCCCCAGATCTTAAACCCATGGATTATTATATATGTGGCGCTGTTGAAAAAGACACCAGTCGCCGGCAAGTACTATAAAAGCCCAGTTAATCGACAGAATTAAGGTAGTTTTTGAGATCCTTCCCAGGGAAACTGTAACATCAGCTTGTTCCTGGTACCGGAGCAGGAATGAGGCTGTGATCGACGCTAATTTTGAGTGGAACTCGTTGACAGTAGGGTAATTTCCGTGCCCGTTGAATCACTTTACAATCCATTAAATTTTTATTTAACAAGCACTTTTTCTTTTTCCTTATGAAACTGTCAAATTTCTCCCGAACACCCTGTAGTTATGCATAGACATTCGACATTTCACGTTTCTTCCGTGTGGCTAGACCCAGCAACTACTTCTAGCCGGGAGCGAAACCCGAGCGACACACACACACACACACACACACACACACACACACATATATATATATATATATATATATATATATATATATATATAGAGAGAGAGAGAGAGAGAGAGAGAGAGAGAGAGAGAGATAGAGATAGATAGATAGATAAAAAGGTATGAAAACACACAATATTTTTAAAAATGAATATATTTATTATCATTTTCATAGCTAATATTGAACAATATTTCGATTATAAAAATCATCATCAGAGCATGTTTTTTTAATCCGGACTCATCGAGAGAGAAGCAGAAAATAATTTAAATTATATATATCTGTGTGTATGTGTGTGAATGTGTGTGTGAGTGTGTGTGGTGTGTGTGTGATTGTGTATGCGTTGTGTGTGTGTAAAAATATATTTCGGTATCCCATTTTTATGGCTGGTCGGTTCTTCTGTTTGGAAATGATGCAGTAACTGAATGTTTGAGTTTAAATCCTAACAGTGTACAAATCTTTAGTACTTATGATATTCTTAGATACAACATTGCACAGCACTGTGGATTTAAAACCACTTTGGATATTGAATATACTTTTATCCAGTAGCTGTCTATTTCAGTTGATGGTAGCACAAACCGTTGGCAATGGTAACTGTTAGTGATGGGTGAGGAAGAGGACAATGCCACTCCCAAAACTTCCAAAAGAGAAATGACAAATCTAAAATTGCCATTGTTTCTTTTAAGTCACATTCGAGATGGACAAATCACTCGGGAGAACGTGGCCGGTTCTATAAATGGAAACTAACATCGAAAGTTAAGAAAACGTGTGCAAAGTCTGATAGATATACAAGCAAACATCGCCAGGCAATGGGACATTTATGCATATGACCAAGTTGGGATTTAATCGTAACACTTACCCATTAAGTCACGTAGTGATATTATACATATATATATATATATATATATATATATATATATATATACACACACACACACACACACACACACACACACACATATATATATATATATATATATATATATATATATATATTATTAAGTTGAAAATGGAAATGAATCCGACTATATGTTGAAAAAATAAATAAATAAAGGAACACTTCCAAATTCTCTGTATTTTGACCGTTCTAACTTCAAATATCAAACAGTTTACTCAGATGGAGGCCGTTATTCTTTGTATGCTTAAATACTTTATAATTTTCTATTATTATTATTTCATTTTATATTTAAAATAATAATAATAAATAGAATATATGCTTAGATGAACAAACTCCTGGTCAAAAGGAGTAACTCAAATTAAATCAATTTTATCCATTCAACATTTTCTTTCCTTTATTTATTTATCCTCTCATATATATATATATATATATATATATATATATATATATATATGTGTGTGTGTGTGTGGTGTGTGTGTGTGTGTACATTAGGAACCAATGTATTCCAAAAAGGATACATTTATTCTTGGTAGTGAAGTCAATGTTAAAACGTTTCAATTTTTATAAATCTTCATCGGGACGGAAAAAGTGTAGACCTGATTAAGGTTTGATAAAAACTGAAACATTTTACCATCAATTTCAAACTTCAGCATCTAGAATGAACTCATATTTTGGGAATATTTTGTTTTTCTAATTTCTACATACTGTATATATATATGTGTGTCTGTGTGTGAGTATGTGTGTGTGTAAAGAAGGAACCAAAGTATTCCAAAAATATATATTTATTCTTGATGGGGAAATCAACGTTAAAACGTTTTGGTTTTTATAAAACTTCATCAGGACGGAAAAAGTGTGGTACTGATGAAGCTTTGATAAAAACCGAAAGATTTTAGCGTCAAATTCACCATCTAGAATGGATTCATCTTTTAGAATTCTTCTTCCTTTCCAATTTTGATATATCGTCGGATTTGTACTTACTGCTTGATTATTTCTTAAGTTCTGTCCTTTGCACCCTTTTAAAAAATAATTACAAGAGTGAATCAAACGTTTTGAAATAACTCGGCACAATTCAGCGGCTCTGGATGATTTTGTTTATGAAGAACTGTGAGGTTCCGATCTCGCCTGGCACTCGTCGGATCTGCCACTATGGCATTAGAATCCACGGTTTTTAGGTCCAACTGACCTTGCCATCTAATCAAGGTACTTGCATCCTTTAGTCATCCGCACCTTCACCTTTCACACTGTTACGATTTTAGTGGCCATCATTTAGGCTTCAAGCAAAGCGCTTGTCCAGTGGAAATCATTTGTGTTAAGCAGAGCGCGATCCTCAGTGAAGAATCCTTTAGTTGTTCCTTTGTGCTCCTCAGTCTTGCAGGTACTTCGTCAATGATTGCAAATGGACAACTCTCAGTATCAGCAATTAAGTCGTTAACCAGCCACGTATTTGGGCTGTTGATTGGCTGAGGTATAAACCACGTGACCTCGCTTAGTCTATAAATTTAA
>CM042138.1:1550954-1600954 GCA_023376005.1 Doryteuthis pealeii | reverse complement strand
GTAGGCTGACCAGTAAAAACCTACAAAAAACCCCAGCTCTGTACGGATACTGGATGTCTTGCTGAAAACCTGCTAGGAGAGATGGCCGATAGGGATGGGTGGGTGAGGGAGATGCAAAGGAATCTGTGCTATCAGCACAACTACTACTAGTACTATTACTACGACGACGACGACGATGATGATGGTGATGATGAACCTACTATACAGAGGTATGCCTTACTTTCAAGTCATTTGGCAAATATCAATTCCAGTCAGGTCACCGTATCTAAGCAGTAATCAGCAAGATGGGTGGTCACATTGGAACAGAAGTTACTGTAAGCAAATGACGGCATGTTTGCCAGACTGAGATTAGTAAATAACAACAATACTTAGCTTAACCAAGTCCAAGATAATTATCCTGCGAAATATACAGACATTAACAATAGTAGCAAAAAAGAGTAAAATTAAATAAAGAAACATTCCAAAAAACGTGAGCAGTAGAATGACATTCATGCCAATGAATAGAAACTGAGTGTCAGTGTGTTAATAGTAATTGCATGTATTGTTACTTTTGTAGTGGGCTGTAATGTCATGCTAAGATTTTTGAATAAGCTAACAAATAGGTTGTAGGCCTGACAGGGTAGAACCGAATACAGGCTCTTTATATATATATATATATATATATATATATATATATATATATATATATATATATATATATATATATATATATATTGAACAGGGAATGGCTCTAACGAAAAGAAAAAGAAAAAGTCGAGCGTGTCACAATTTTGACTGCCGGAAAAATGAAAAAGAAACAAAATGAGTCTGAATGATAAATAATATACAAAATACGCCGGGTAGTTATATATATATATATAATTTTATTGGACGGAGTTGAACAGGTGTGGATTCATAATCATTTTTCGAAACTGTTTGCCATAGCAAGGTTAAAGAGCCCACTTTACCTTAATATTTACCCAAAACTGTTGACAACTATACATGGACACACCAGTGTAGGCCGTCCAGCAAATACATATATTTCTCAGCTCTGTGTGGATTTGCTGCCGTGCCGAAAACCTGAGATAAGCGATGACTGATAGGGACGGGTGGTGAGAGAGAGTCATAGGAATTATACATGATAATTAAGATGATGATATTATTCATAATAATTTAGATAATAATTACAATATTCAATTTGAATGTCTTAATACATTTATTTTTGTATGCTTAATTATATCAAGAAGATAATTGAGATTGTTTCAGATAGAGTTAAGGTTATCACATATGTGATAGAAAGCGTTGGGTGAGGGTTTTAGTTTCTTGAATATGATGTTAAACTGCATCTAATCATGAAGTTCCAATACCGGAGATTTTTGCAGTGTGGAGTATCATGTCCATTACTCCGTGGGCCACCATCACCAAGAACCATTAGGGTTCCATCTATGGCTTAAATAGAAAAATCGAGTTTAAAAAATGTTTTAATAAATTGAGTTAACAAAATTTGAATGAATAAAGCAAAATGTCTTCGGCATAAAATAACCCATCAAGGGTTAACATGACGTAACCTCTAACCAACCAACCAACCAACCATATGAACTCCGATAATTATAGAATTACTGTCGAAACACAGGAAAGAAATTTACAAATGAAAAACTGAAAAGGGGATGTTCTCTCTTGAAACTGGCGAATCCATATGGATTGTTACAAGTAAAATGAAATGTTGGGTATTAGTGCAGCCGTTCATTATTGTAAATGAAACCGGCTGCAGTGAATATTTAAAGGCGGATCGGTTATATCAGATGAGATCATGTGAAATTAGATTAGAGAAGATCAGTTTCAAACTTTGTTAAGAGATCAGTTCTGTTGTGAAGGAAGTATATTATTACAGCTTCCGGTTCTGTGCTGTATTAACCAACATTAACTATTATCCGATTTTACCAAATAGAGCACGCCACATCAATTAGCTCACGGCGTAAAGGGAGACATCGCGAGGCCGGGAATACCATAAGTGGCATCACAAACACATCTACTATCTCAAAGAAAAACATAACAGTAGGTTCCAAAAGATGTGTCTTGACGACGAATTGTTTAAGCAGATGCTGGTTTTGATGAGAAATCAGAGATATTTTGAGGATGATCCATACATATTAGAAGAAAAAGATTATAAAGTCTTTTGGTGCAAACAAATACATTTTCTTCTGGGTTTTCTTCTTCCTTCTTCTAGGCTGTGTTCTGTTGGAGTCCCCGTGAAGTAGTGTCTAATGCGCTGGACTGCGACATCTAACTTTTGTCAAAGAGTTTTGTGGAATTCCACAAACTGTGTGACAAATGGCAGAAGTCTACCTGAAATATCAGAATCAGATTAAAAATAAAACAATATTCATCATTTTTCATTTTGGTTATTATTCTTTATCTTAAACGTTTCTATGCTTCCAATACAACCCAAAATTTTGCCAACATTCATAACATATATCTATAAAGAAGCATGCGAGCACTTACTAAACAAAATCTCTCTCTCTCTCTCTTTCTTTCTCTCTCTCTCTATATATATATCTATATATCTATATATATATATATATATATATATATATGTGTGTGTGTGTGTGTGTGTGTGTGTGTGGTAAGAGTGTCATTCAATAAACCATAGTATCTATAGTTTACGGCAAAGAGAATGTAAGGAGGGAGATTATAAGAAAGTAAATAAACATATAGAAAACACAATTCGCAAGTCTACCTTTAATTTCTTTATATTTAATCCTCTTGAAATGAAACTGAATGACACAATGTTTCTCTTCAAATGAAACGTGACACTGTTATTTCAAGTTTTTCTCACAAACCATTGTTTTCGCTTAATTTAATAACATGTTATTTTTATTCTCTCCGTTGTTGTAGTTCACGTCTCTTAAACCTTTTCTTCTTTTAACTCCAACTGTCATGTTTCCCAGATGCGAGAAAAGTTATCTTTCACCACAAAAGTCGGAAAACGTGATCTCGTATATAAGACGACAAACTTATTATTAGGAAACAGACTAAATTATTGGCTTATGAAAATAAATAAGTTATTTCTCTGAATGCGTGATGATTAGTATTATCTGCGTTATTCGGACTATTGTCCTCATCTTCATTGTTATCTGTTCAACGTTTCGGCCGATATGCCCTCCGGCCTACTTCAGGTATTTCTTGTCAGACACGGGAACCTTCTCGGACTCGGGAACATTCTTGTCGATATAACACTGCTTTTAAAATGCTACGATTTTTCAATTTTCATTTATTTTCATTTAGTTATATTTTTCATCTGATGACACTGCCACGCCCATATGAAGATATTTCTTGCTTATTCGTCGTCTTAATTAATTTGTAGACTTTAATCATTTTTGTCTATATGTCTGTCATGATGAATCATATTGTCACCAATAATAATGACTACATGACATTTGTTTAGCAATGAATGATATAGAATAATATTTACATATATTAAGGTAAAAAATTCTAAAGATCGAAACATTGTGAAGTTCTTAAAAGTGAGAAAAAGTTTGTGATTTTCGAAAATATTTTCAAATAATTTGTGTTGATTTTATATATTCATACTCGCAAAGGTTCGACCTTATTTAGTAGTACTCGGTAAACTTCCGGAAATTCAGGACTTAACCATTGATATGATTCATGAGGTACACAGTTCTCATTCCGTTGTGATTCAAATAAAGGGCCAAGTTCTGAATTCCCAGAAGTGTATCCAGTAGGGCAAAAGATACCTGAAGATGACGGGAAATAACCACGACCGAAACGTTGCAATTATATCAACCATGACGTCTTTAGCAGTCCGCAATGTGTAGATAATAATAAGTTTGATCAGGCATGGTATCTTTATTAAATGGCATATCAACTATCGTGGGTCATTTAATTCCCAAGCCTCCTTGTAAAGATACAGTAGTGATGATATTTAACTAATATCTGACGGATGAGGGGGTTCATAATTTTTTCAAGAGCATTCATCCCAAAGTGAAGTATGAAGTGGGGGCACGCTACTACATATCAATTTTCATAAAGTAGTATTCATATAAAATATATGAACCTCGACTTTATTTCATGCAAAGTTAATAGTATTTATGGAATATATACGGAACCTGTCCTTTTGGGGGCCTCTAGACTGGTTTGGTTTTGATTAGTTTTGTTCGTTATATATATATATATATATATATATATATATATATATATATATATATACTAACCTCTCCACACGAGCAGGATGTGGCACAATGGCAATTTCTGAAGCGGGGTTTACCAGTCGTGCATTCAGAGTTTTCCCTCTCCGAGACTGATTACATAACCCAGATTAAAGAGCCCAGTTTACCCTACTATTTATCCATAGCGAGAGAGAGAGAGAGAGAGAGAGAGAGAGAGAGAGAGAGAGAGAGAGAGAGAGAGAGAGGGAGTAGTTGGATGCTTACATTTCCCAAGGGTATTAGCGCTATGTGAAATGCAAACAGCTTCATCCAGTATTTGAACACGGGTCAACGGGTCCATTTACTACGACTCTAACCATTACATCACACACTTCCAAATCTCGTTCATTCTAGCTGTCTTCGTTATAGTTGTCTTTGTGCACAGAGCAATCGCCGATATAGTAAAAGCCTTGGGAACAACGATATTCTCCGAGACAACATTGCTGAATTGCATTAAGATTAAGATGATAAGGAGTCTAATGTGATGTAAGGAATAAAGACCAATAAAAATGTCTTTTTGGAAGAGTCACAGATAAGAGCAACGTAGATTGTGTGCCGAATCAAAGAAGGAAAAATGTAACCCATATCGAATAACGGATTTTGTTTACCATTGACATTGTCTACTGACAAATGGATACAACCAGTTAACATTGTTTCCAGTTTTAGCATTGTAGCAATCAAAAATTCCAGACTTACATGATATACTGTTACATGGATGTGGGTTTTTTTTTTCGCTTTACACAGTGACTGAGGATTGGCTTTTGTTTAAGCGTAAACAAAACAATTCCAAAACAAATAGAGAGAGAGAGAGAGAGAGAGAGAGAGAGAGAGAGAGAGAGAGAGAGAGAGAGATATCACTGAAAAGTGAAATATATTTTTGTGTCTAATCTTCGCCAATTCTGCTAACAGACAATCACTTCCTGTTCCAAACATGAGTTCGTGTTCATTCACAAGGGAAAAATTCAGTATTTTAGTGCAATCTATCTATCTATCTATCTATCTATCTATATATATATATATATATATATATATATGTGTGTGGTGTGTGTGTGTGTGTGTGTGTCGTAAGGAGTGAAATAATAATAATAATAATAATAATAATAATAATAATAATTCTCTGTGACTTCGAGATAAAGGCAGATCGCCCTATCCCAGCTAGGAAACCCGACCTAGTGTTAATTAACAAAAAAGAAAGAACTTGTCAACTGGTAGATTTTGCGGTTCCAGCAGACCACCGGGCGAAAATGAAGTAAAACGAAAAGATGGACAAATACTTGAACCTTGCCAGAGAATTAAAAAAAAACTATGGAATATGAAAGTCAAAGTGATACCAATTGCAATTGGTGCATTTGGAACGGGCCGAAAAAGCTTGGAAAAAAGACCGGGGAACCTGGAAATCAAAGGAAGTTGAGACCACACAGACTACTGCATTGCTGCCATCGGTTAGAATACTCAGGAGAGTCCTAGAGACCTGTGGATACTTGTTGCCACTCAGACTCCGGTGAAATACCATCAGCTAAAGCTGATGTGAACAACTGAAATAATAATAATAATAATAATAATAATAATAATAATAATAATCTGCCAGAATACTCAGAAGAGTCCTGGAGACCCGAGGTGACTTGTTGTCACTCAGACTCCAGGGAAATACCATCAGCTACTGCTGGTGTGAAAAAGTAATGAATAATAATAATAATAATAATAATAATAATAATAATAATAAATAACGATGATAAAATTGTAGTTGGTGCACTTGGAACAGTCCCAAAAGGATTGGAAAAGGGTCTGGAAAGTTTGGAAATCAGAGGAAGGATTGAAACCATTCAGAACACTGCACTGCTGCAATCTGCCAGAATACTCAGAAGAGTCCTGGAGACCTGAGGAGACTTGCTGTCACTCAGACTCCAGTGAAAGACCATCAGCTAATGCTGATGTGAAAACTCAAAAGGAGTAAATAATAATAATAACGGATCACCACATCCCAGCCAGGAGACCAGACCTCGTGTTGATTAACAAAAAAAAAAAAAAAAAAAAGAGAACGTGTCAACTGGTGGACTTTGCGGTCCCAGCAGATCACAGGGTAAATCTAAAGGAAAATGAAAAGATGGATAAATACCTGGACCTTGCCAGAGAATTGAAAAAGCTGTGGAACATGAGAGTGAAAGTGATACCAATTGTAGTTAGTGCTACAATTGTAGTTGGTGCACTTGGAACGGTCCCAATAAACTTGGAAAAAAGGCTGGAGGATCTAGAAATCAGAGGAAGAATTGAGACCATCCAGACTACTGCACTGCTGCAATCGGCTAGAATACTCAGAAGAGTCCTGGAGATATGAGGAGACTTGTTGTCCCTCAGACTGCAGTGAAATACCATCAGCCAACGCTGATGTGAAAAAACTCAAAAAGAGTGAAAAGGATAATAATGATAATAGTAGATTCGTTGACATACTAATAAATCGCATAATTAGTTTATCAACTAAATCCTCATAAGATTTTAATGTTCTCCTTCTGAATCATTCGTTTCATTACGAGCTGGTACCAATTGTCTTTCACTGGAATACTGTAGGTTTGCACAGGTTAAAGTGGATATTTTTATACACTGCATCATGACGGCGTTTGTATTCCTTTCACGGGAGGATTTCACACGCACTTACAATGTGTGAAATACTCAGTCACCCGCCACAGTCTGGTAAACAGACTTCTTTACGTTAGTCGATAAAACCTCGTGTTGGGCTGCTACGATAAGACTACCAATCTCTTTCCAGTTCTCTCTTTCTCTCTCTGTCTCTGTCTCTTTCTTTCTATCCTTCCCTCTCCCTTTCTCTCTTTCTATCTCTCTCTCCTTATATCCAAGATTCGTGTCAAAAAGTATATTTACGAATCTGTCCATACGGCTACATTCCCAGCCACTGAGTAGCCAGTGAACCTTATCTTATATTGGATCTTATCCTACATTTCTTCTTTCCAAAGTCCAAATGAATGACTCACCATTGGCAGTAGTTGCCCCTCCCAATGGACCAAGTAAAACATCACTGTTTCGTTGTTTGCTCGCAAAACAGCCATTTATGTCAATCTTACCTATAGTATACTTCTTTCTTAGCATGTCTCACCTGCTAACATTTCCTTTAGAGTGTAATATCTTTGAACTCCAATAAACTTTACTTGTTCTTGTATTTCTTCGTGTGTCCAGACAAATGATCGAAGTGATAGAATTGACTACACACTCTACTCAAATGTTGACGGCACTGATTCATTTCCGTGATTTCTCTTCCGATTTTTGTGTCAATCCATTAGGCTTCAAGCAAGAGCGCTGTCCAGCGGAGATCCTTGGTGTTAAGCAGAGCGCGATCCTTAGTGAAGAATCCTGTGGTTGTTACTTAGTGCTCCTCAGTCTTGCAGGTCCTTCGTAAATGATTGCAAATGGACGTCTGTTAGTATAAAGGATTAAGAAGTTAACCAGCCACGTATTCGGGCTGTTGATTGGCTGAGGTACAAACCACGTGACCTCACTTTGTCTATAAATTTAAGTGGTGTATTGCAGCACACCTTATGTACTAAAATATTCCAAAAATTTATATCTTAATCTGTTGGAAACCCCATCGTGGTTTGATTGTTAGCAAGCTAGTCTTTCAGATCCATTACTAATGAATAGTGTTATGATTCGAGTGTCCATTTTAGGGGTGTAGTTGAAAGCAGTTTTATATTGGAGATCTTTTGTGGGATAATGTTTTCCTTTCCTGAAGGAGAAAGGTGTAGTATCAGTTTTAATCCTTGCCTGTTTATCTGTCCTTAAAGTAAGGGTTGTATCAGAGTTTTTCGAGAAGTGGAGATTTGTATAATCCTTGTCTGTTGGTCTGTTCTTCCAGCAAATAATTTTAATACAATTTATCAACGCCTTTACATAATAAATTAAATACATGTTCGGACGTTTTTGATTGCCCAATTCAACCAATTAGTATATTTATGTAATATGTATTATATAATATTATAGTTATATACAAGTTCAAGTAACTAATAATAATCCTTAGTAAACAATTATAACTTTAAGTAGCTATTCTTAATACAACTATTTTACACTCATATGATATCAAATATTCCTACCTAATGCAAATAATTTGCAGGCAGTTATATAATATCAGGTTTTCCTTGCTAAAACTAATAATTATATGGTATCAAATGATTATTCCTATTCAATAATGATCATTGTTTGCACAGAGTTATATTGTAAACAATTATAGCTTCAAGTAATTATTCTTAATACAAATAATTTACAGTTGTATGATATAAAGTATTCCTATTAAATACAAATACATTTAAACATATCTACTTGCCCAAAGCATAATACCCTAACAGGTACTACCACTCCGGATTAGAGTGAACCAGGGAATAACGACTATAGTAATACTAATAGTTGGTAAACAATGATAGCTTCAAGTAACTATTCTTATTAGAAACAATTTACAGTTATCCATACATATATAAAAGGGCAGTTGTGTGTATGTATGTCCGGAGGAAACTACGAAAATAAAACAATTGTAACAGTCTATAAATATAAGTCTTGGTCATCAGCACACCTTATCACCTTATACATAAACCTAATCCAACAAATAGTGAACTCGATGCTAACTGGATGCACCATAATTGCAACCTTGTAGCACATACTCCCCATGGTCAACGGGATGGGTCAATTCTTACAACATCTATTCTTATCTTATGAAACTTGTATGAGTTTAATTCCACAGGTTATTCATTAATGTATCATTAATGAATAACCTGTGGAATTAAACTCATACAAGTTTCATAAGATAAGAATAGATGCTTAACTTATACGAATCTGGAAACATGAAAAAAAAAACAGTATTCAAAGAATCTCTCACATTATAAACTTGCGAATGAAATCTAACGGAATGAAAAAGGAAAGAACATAATGGAATTATGATTAATTAATTATATATAATTAATTCTATTAATTATAATTAATTAATAGAATTATTTTGATATATTTCTTAAGGGATTAAAAACAACCTTTTCAACAAGATATAACAGAACATAACCGAATACCTCCATAGAACCACTACTTTAAACATTGAAATCCATAATAAAATTTTCTGGCATTGACTAACCCACAGAGATTGATATGCCGTTAAACAAAAATCTAACTCTATTACAAAGCAATACATGTTTTAGTCAAGTAGATATGTATTTTTTGTTTTTCTTTTGTCTCTTAATATTCCATTTACCGATGCTATTGAATTTGTGAGAAATGCAGATGTTTCAACAAATTTGCAGGTGCCTTTTAGCCACTCCCCAAAACTCGTGTTGCCGTATTTATGTCACTGCTAAAATCATCGAGAATACTTAAAAGAGGCTCATGTAGCCTAACAGTTATGGTAGTTGAGCAGTCTATTACATGCAACAATGCACGTTGGCCCTCACTTGCGCTAAACAGGCGTTCGTACGGTTTCCCGTTGATAAATCGGCTGGCCACATCAAGCCCTAGCATCTATATGATTGGCCAAACCGTATTGCCTTTATGGCCAGCCTTCAACACTTTTTATCGTATATATGCTAGAAGGTAGTGGCTGAGAGTATTATTATCCTAACCAGGGCGTTAAATGGTGAAGTTTCAATTCTGTAGCGCTGGGGAGTGTGGAGTGCCCCTTCATCATCATTACACTCAGATGTTTAAGGAAAAGTGAAAAAGAAAATTCTAATAGAAAATGGAAGTGATAATTCGTTCAGATTTAATCATAGACACAGAAATCCGATCTTTAACATCGAAAAAATGCATAGGAAAATAGAAGGACATAAATAAAAGGTGTGGGAGGATTAATTTGATGATTTTTTAATGAAATTTTTAATGAAATCCTTAATGAAGTTTATATGATTTTTTAAATTTTTACATTTTTTTTCATTAAATTTTCTAAAATTTAAAAAAGTTTTGATTCCTTAAAATGAATTTAAAAAAAAAAGAACTTTCATGAATTTTAAAAATTTTAATGATTTTTTATGAAATTTGTTGAGGAAATTTTATGACTTTTATGAATTTCTTTAATGAAAAAAGAAGACTTTTATGAATTTTTATGCAACTAATATCTTGGGAGTGGATGCATAATAATTTGGAAACTGTCGGACGAGTTAAAGATTAATTTTGAGTCTATGGAAAAATCATTGATGAACATCTGCCTCAGCTGAACGTGTCAGTAAAGTTGATTCTTCTTTTTCTCATAATCGTTCAAGGAAGAAATCAGAGACAGATGCTCCCGTGAAATTTGACGCAATGACGAAAACAAAAATGAAAATGTTATCTTGTTTTCTTCATCATGTTGACCTAGATATTAAAACTCTATATAGTGATTCCTCATCATACGCAAAATGCTATATTTACCCAACCCCTCAGCCACAAGCAGGATGCGACACAGGGTTCTATTTTTAAGTGGAGACAGTTATTTGTTTAATATCCGTATCTAACCTCCTCTCTCTTTCTTACAGATATTAATGTTCTCTTTTTTGGTCAATAAACTCTCATTGAAGCTATTTAGAATTTGCATTAGTCAAGAGTTAATGGAAGAAATTATCCGTGTTATCGTAAGAAATATAAGATGGTTGTAACTCAGCGATGCCACACTCAATTAGGAAAAAACAATGCGATTTATAATGGGTCATTTCAGCATTGTACTAAAATGAGATTCTCTGATAAATAGCATTATTACTCGTTTAAATCAAACCCAGTTGTGCTCCACTTAAAAATAGGACTTATATTAGTAAAGTAAGTAAAGTCATCGGGGCGGCCTAATGTCGGTATCAGCAATGCAGCGAGGGAGTCTATCCCCTTTTCCCTAGCGCTAGACCTAGGAGATTATTTTAGCGTCTGAGGTGGAGCGCCACACCTACCATCAGCTCCTTACTTTACCGCACAGATCCCGGTGCTAATCATGCGCTGAGTTGGCGAGTATCGAACTAGGAACCTTGTGGTTTCTAGCCGAACGCTCTACCGACTGAGCTAACCTGGCCCAGATTAGAGTATTATCAAAATTACTTGATTCAGCATTAGATCACTCGAAAAGGGTTGATATGTCGTAAAACAAATGAGAAAAAACAAACAAACAATAAAGCAAAAAAACCCCAGAAAAACAACAACAACAAAAAAACAAAACAAAAATAACCTCCCATCCCAAAAAACGCGCGTATAAACTCAGTTTTACTTGTTGACCGGTTGTCAGACCAAAGTTAACGAGCCCAGTCTGTCCTTCTATTTATACATAGCTAGAGGGAGAATAGTTGGATTTATATCCTTTCCAAGTATAGGGCATTCTATCTTGGTGTAATGGTTAGCCAAATAATATCGCATATACATTACTACTGAATAGCGAGTTCGATACTTGGTAGATGACCAAGGTTGCACGTATGGTGCAACCTGGTGTCTCATCTTACCCGTGACTAAAAGTTCGATATGCCATTACACCAACCAAACTATAAATCAACCATATAACTGTGCGCACACAAATGTCTATTATTATATAGAAGTAATTATTTGAAACCCTATAAACGTTAGTATTATATAGAAATATTTTAAACCATATAAATGTTTTCAAATTATTTTTATTAGTAAGGATACTTGATATCGTAGAACTGTGCAAAAAGCAACACAAAAAGCTCTTACTAAGAAACTGCACAGAAGATATAAACATAAATGTACGATGACTGTGATTCCATAACCCCTCGGCACAAAATAACTCTAGATAGATTAATATAACAATAAAATCGATCAATCAATTAATTAATCAGATACCCTG
Organism: Doryteuthis pealeii; assembly: GCA_023376005.1. Classification (NCBI taxonomy): domain Eukaryota; kingdom Metazoa; phylum Mollusca; class Cephalopoda; order Myopsida; family Loliginidae; genus Doryteuthis; species Doryteuthis pealeii. The sequence continues at coordinate 1,588,954 of CM042138.1, read as the reverse complement.
ATAAGTACCCTAAAGAAACATTGGTTCTACTTTGGTATGCGATCTATGTACCAACATGATCTGCAAAAGACGGATTTTATTCTAATATGTAATCTAAATATATTATTTGTTTATCATGGCTTGAAGAAAACCTTTTTTTCTATTTTTAAACATTTTATTTCTTTAAAACTTGAGATTAGACCGATTTGAAAATCATTTAAGAATTTCTATCTTTTTTAAAAAGAAAACAAACTATGATAATGATGAAATTCGTTAACTTGCTTAAGTTCAAGACTTCTTTCTTTTTTGATCTTCCATAAGTTCCGATGTGCTCGTATTCAAGAACGATAACTGTTTGGCAAAGACCATTTCTACGTTATTGATGGCTTCGATTTACCACCAGAGTAAGTTGTATGTGTATTGTTTTCCAGGATGAAGGTGTCTTCGACATGTAATATCAAAATACTTATCCTGATCGTTTCTAATTAAAGAGTTTTAAAAGAACAACTAGACAATAAATATTTCTCGGAATCTTTGAGATGAGGCTTGATAATTAGTATTATTTGTACCATTCAGACTATTGTCCTCATCTTCATTGTTATCTAACAATGAAGATGTTATATGTCGATGAAGATGTTGTGATCCAATTGGGCACATAGCCTAGTGGATAAAGGGATGGCTCCCAATTACAACAAGAAAGTTCCCGAGTCCGAGATGGTTCCCGAGTCCGAGAAAGTTCCCGAGTCTGACAAGAAATACCCGAAGAAGGCCGGGGGTACATCGACCGAAACGTTGTACAGATAACAATGAAGATGAGGACAATAGTCCGAATAATCCAAATAATACTAATTACACAAGAAATATAAATATAAACATACAATTAAAGGTGATTCCATAATTTCCCGGTATGACATAATCCTACATGGGTTAATATAATATAAAAATCAATCAACTAAACACACATATCATATATATATATATATATATATATATATATATATATATATATATATATATATATATATACCAATTCCTCCCCACGAGTAAGATTTTACACAAGGTCAATTTCTTATGCGGAGTTTAACAAGTTTGAATTCCAAGTTTTCCTTTTAAACTGATTGCCTAAGATAAAAGAGCTCAGTCTTCCCAACAATTTTACCCATAGCTGGGGGTGGGTAGTGAAGCCTAGTTGGATGCATATCTTCACCAAGAGTATTAGTGTCATGGTTAAATGCAAACAACCTTGTCCAGGATTTGAACTCAGGTTGCTGAATTCATTCTCTACGATGATAACCATTAACTACGCGCCATAACCGTCAAGTCTCCTTGAAAGCACTTGTTCTCGCTAGATAATCAAACTTATGCAGAGATAAACCTGTTCAATACTTTATTGGGTGAGCTCTTAACCAACCACAGCTACTGTAGACAACCTGGGTCCTTTGATTATCAAAATTACTTGATTCAGCATTAGATGACCCTAAAAGGGATATGTCGTAAAACAAATGAGAAAAAACAAAAAACAAAACAAAAAAACCCCAAAAACAATAAAGCAAAAAAAAACACAACAAAAACAACAAACAAACAAAAATAACCTCCAATCACAAAAAAAACGCGCGCGTATATATCAGATATACAACGCTGGAGTTTCGTGATCTAATGGTTAGAGTCGTAGGAATTGGATTCGTCGACCCGAGTTCAAATCCTGGACTAGGCTGTTTGCATTTCACATAGCACATACACTTGGGACAGGTATGCATCCAACTGCATTCCCTCCAGCTATGGGTAATTAGTAGGGCAGACTCGTTTCTTTAACCATGGCTATGTAACCAGTCTAGGAGAATACTCTAAATTGAAACCTGTTAAATTCCACTTACGAAACTAACCCCTAACCCTAACCCCTAACCCTAACCCCTAACAAACAACCGGATTTTGAGGGTCTAAATGAAAAACATGTCCTTATGAATCGAGATCGCAAAAGGGGTGCCTAAAGGTCATATGGTCCAGATGTTTTTAAAAAAGTTGTTAGTAAAGCGCATTTTATTAGGACAATATTAGTTGAATCAACTGTCTCGACTTTAAATGTTGGTGTCAACCTTAAGAATTCTCCGGGCAATTCAGGACGACTAAATAATAACTTGTCAAAAGTAGCCATTGTGAAATTATGTTACTGGCTATCATTATGATCAAAAAACAACTATTAAAAAAAAAATAAACGGAAAATAGCAAAATAATACAATCAAGAAAATCCTCTTCGAGTGTATTTTCCCCTGGGGTAAGAACTACAAAGATACGATCAAAATTTTGCACAAACAAGTTTCACAATAAACACTAAATCAATAATAGCGAAGAAAAAATAAAAAAATAAATAAAAGGCGGGAAGAATTGAAAGTGTCTGTGAGCAAAGAAGATAGGAAAGATGTTCTCTTGAATGTTTTGGGAAATTTTTATATCAGGTAAAAAAAAAAGGTGTCAAAAATAAAGCGAACAATGTGTGAATGAAATAAATGATTACGTTTTTAGAATCAATCTATGTTCTCTTTGTATTTTGTTACTAGTATTTTTTTGTTTATTTGTTTGTTTTTTGTTTGTTTGTTGAGTGTGTAACGGGGGGGGGGGTCACGGTCGTCGTATAAATCAGTTTTCTTTTCTTTGGCATTTTTCTGTTTGGATGTTCATGGGGCGACCATTCATCTTGATACGGAGCGAATATTTTGTTTCCTGTTTTTTTTTTCCGGGAATCATATTGCAACAAAATAAAAAGAAAAAGAAGAAAAGGAAAAAAAGGAAAATAACAAACAAACAAAGAAAAGTATTGGCAGACAGACCGATAGACATAAAGACAGACAGACAGACAGACAGACAAACCGATTACACTTTCTAGTTCCTGTATTTTCTCTCTCACCCTCTCCCATACGCTCTAATAATTCTTATGCATTTTCACACACACACACACACACACACACACACAGACACACACACAAACAAAAACACACACACACAAACACACACACACAAACACACACACACAAACACACACACACAAACACACACACAAGGAACACCACTCTCCCCACACACCCCTCTCGAGATTATTTTCCTTATTTTCTTTTTCACTCTCTCCTACAATCTCTAATAATCTCTTACACATTCATAAAAACACACACATACACATACGCATCCACCACACACCTGTACCACGTGTTAGGGCCCTTATTTTATCTGGCACCCTCCTACATGTTCTACTACTCTCTTACACATACGCTCATACTCACACACAACATGGAAATACATGCAAGCATACACACACACGTACACCTCACGTGTTCTATTTCCCTTATTTTCTCTCTCACTCTCGACAACATGCTCGAATACTCTCTTTCGCACAGACATACACATTCACACACATAAACACTCACACACATAGAAACATTTGCACACACACACACACACACACACACACACACACACACACACACACACACACACACACACCTCACTATCTCCTACAGACTTGAATACTCTCTTACCCATTCGTTCACTGACACAGATTTACTCTCCTTTTCAGTCTCACGATCTAACAGTTTCCACACTCTTTTCTTTGCGCTCTTTCACTCTCGCTTACTTTCATCAGCACACAGTCTCACAAAAAGGCTCGTCCATGGTATGAACCCGGTTCAACGAGTTCATTTCCTATGACACTTACCATGTCACACAATAACTACACTACGCGCTTCTTCACAACTTTCTAGTTAATGTTTCGTTGGTTGCTTACTTTAACGGCCTGGTAAACCCCCGGGGTTATTTTATGCCGAAGACATTTTGTCTTATTTATCATTGTTTGCTAATCAATTCATTTTTGTTACGATTTTTGTGGCCATCCTTTCGGCTTCAAGCCAGAGCGCTGTCCAGTTGAAATCCTTTGTGTTAAGCAGAGCGCGATCCTTAGTGAAGAATCCTTTGGTTGCTCCTTACTGTTCCTCAGTCTTGCAGGTCCTTCGTTAATAAGTGCAAATGGATATCTGTCAATATTAGCCGATTAAGTAGTTAACCAGCCATGTATTTGGGCTGTTGATTGGATGAGATTTAAACCACGTGACCCCGCCTAGTCTATAAATTCAAGGGGTAGATTGCTGCACAGTTTAAATATCTAAAATAATCCAACAATTTTAACTCAATTTTTATGCACTTTTCAAAACTCATTTTTTAAAAACTATTTAACCTAAAGATAGAACCTTAACAGGTACTATCACGCCGGGTCAAAGTGGACCTGAGAGTAATGGCGATGAAGGAGTACTCCACACTCCCCAGAGCTCAAGAATTGGAAACTCGCCACCAGATACAGTTTTACATCATACCCAGGAAAGTTTGACTGTAAATAACATTAATAAGAGCGTCAAATGATTATTGAACATTCCTCATCAGCAAACCGAAATACACACACACACACACACACATATATATATATATATATATATATATATATATATATATATATATAATTATGCACATATATATAATTATATATAATTATATATATAATGCTATGTTAGAGTGGATATGAAGTCAACGGCGCTTGATAAAAGACAGTTTCTTGGCTATGGGATGTTCAGACCAAGTGATTTAAAAATCGCATAGGCGAGATACACTGTTATCACGCTACTCTAACTTGGATATACATGCTCTATCAATAATATTTCACTCTTACACATAGCATGCTATATTATCAATATTTATTACACACTCAGAGACCCCCACACACACATACACTAACGTATACACACACACACACACACACGCATATATATATATATATATAGCGATGTTAAAGCAGACATAGGAAAGGCATGGTCCGCTACAAATAAATTCTCAGTCATGGAAATCCAAACTCACAGACAAGTTAAAGAGACAATTCTTCCAAGCCGTTGTTGTGTCAGTGCTGCTGTACGGCTGCACCACCTGGACCCTAAACTAGATAGGAGCTGCACAAGAATGTTCCGTGTGATCATAAACAAAACGTAAAACGAGAAAACAGCTGTACGGTCACCTGCTCCATATCACCCAAAGCATCCGAGTAAGACGGACAAGACACGTAGGACACTGCTGGAGAAGCAAGGACCAACTCATAAATAACATCCTCCCATGGAAGCCAGCACAAGGGCACGCTAGTGTGGAGTGGCCAGCAAAGACGTACATTGACCAGCTCTGTGTGGATACTGGATGCTGCGTAGAGGACCTCCCGAGCACAATGAGTGATAGGGATGGATGGAAAGAAACTGTCATGGATATCCGTGCTAATAGCGCAATCTGATGATATATATATATATATATATATATATATATATATATATATATATATGTGTGTGTGTGTGTGTGTGTGTGTGTGTGTGTGTAGAATTAAACAAAAGGCACGTCTCCTGTTTAACTATTTTATTAACGATCTTTTCGAGCTTTCTGTCCAACTTTTTTTACATTTGGATGGAATCTTTGGATTAGTCCAATGAAGTTTTCATCCCAAGTACTTTCGGAATTTCTAAGTGCCATCATCAGGGTTGATGTGTCTGTGTTCCATTTTTTTTTTTTTTCAACTTGGGATAAAAACTTCGGTGAACTAATCCACGGAATTCCATCCAAATGTAAAAAAAGTTGGCCAGAAAGCTCAAAAATATAATTAATATAATTGCTAAACAAGAGACGTGCCTTTTGTTTAATTTTACATGTATAAATGAAAGAATGCTGCCTAAACACACACACACACACAAATATATATATATATATATATATATATATATATATATATTGCTGGGACCCCCGTAAAACCCATAGAAATGACATACAAAAATAACAAATAACGAACTAGACATTAAGCTAGGGGACTTCACGATGGAAGAACTCAACGAAGCACTAAGTAAGCTTAAAAATAGGAAGGCCGCGGGCCTCGACGAAATACCGCCTGAGGCCTGGAAAACAAGGAAATTTGATGATATACTACTTAGACTATGCAATGCAGTATACAGACAAAATTCGATAGAAAAATGGACGAAAGGATGCATTCTCCCATTCCCAAAAAAAGGCGATCTAGGAATCGCCAAGAATTACAGAGGCATTACCCTTACTGCCATAGCTGCCAAGATATATAATGGCCTTCTCCTTAACCGCATCCGACCCGAAATGGAGAAAATCCTTAGAAAAAATCAAAACGGATTCCGCAGAAATCGATCTACAACCACACAGATCCTGACCATTCGCCGAATCATAGAAGGGGTCCGTGCAAAGAATCTCGAGGCAACCCTACTATTTGTAGACTTCTCCAAAGCATTTGACTCCATACACAGAGGGAAAATGGAGCAAATACTGCTAGCATATGGCATACCCAAGGAAACTGTTAACGCCATAATGATGCTCTACCAAAATACAAAAGCAATGGTACGATCACCAGATGGCGACACAGACTTCTTTGACATTGTCGCCGGAGTCCTACAAGGGGATACACTAGCGCCATATATATTCATCATATGCCTAGACTACGTACTCAGAACATCACTAGATCCCATAAAAGAAAAAGGCCTCATACTAAAAAAAGCAAGAAGCAGGCGATATCCCGCACATACTATTACGGATGCGGACTATGCTGATGACCTGGCACTACTCGCAAATACACCTGCACAAGCCGAATCCTTACTACACAGCATAGAAAAGGCAGCACGAAATGTCGGTCCTGTACGTGAACTCTGATAAAACTGAGTTCATGTCTTTCAAAAACAAAAGCGACATCTCAACCATCGATGGCAAACTCCTAAACTCTGTAGAACAATTTAGATACTTAGGCAGCAACATCTCCTCCACAGAAAACGACGTTAATGCACGCATATGAAAGGCATGGGCCGCTATAAATAGATTATCTATCATATGGAGGTTCAATCTCACAGACAAGTTAAAGATAGATCTTCCAGGCCGTTGTCGTGTCAGTACTGCTGTATGGCTGCACCACCTGGACCCTAACTAAACGACTAGAGAATAAACTAGATGGGAGCTGCACAAGAATGCTGCGGGTGATCATGAACAAGACGTGGAAACAGCACCCTACGAGAAAACAGCTGTATGGCCACCTGCCACATATCACCCAAACCATCCGAGTAAGACGGACAAGACACGCGGGACACTGCTGGAGAAGCAAAGTCGAACTCATAAGCGACGTCCTCCAGTGGAAGCCAGCACATGGACAAGCCAGTGTGGGCCGACCAGCAAAAACGTACGTTGATCAGCTCTGTGCGGATGCGGGATGCTGCATAGAGGACCTCCCGAGAATGATGAGCAATAGGGACGTATGGAGAGAGATTGTCATGGATATCCGTGCTGAAAGCGCGACATGATGATGATGATGATATATAATGTCATAAGGTCATAATAATGAAATAAGTCGTAATGATCAAATGATCACGCGACACTAACTGGCTGTCTATCATTTAGGCAAGGTAATTTGAAAAAAAAAAAACGTAATTAAATCTTATTCCAATCTAACACGGTGTGAAATACGTTCGTATTATGAAGAGATGATAGGATCTATTTGTAGAGCAAGAGAGATTTAAAAAAAATACTTGTAAAATAAGCAATTGATAACGTCACGATATTTAGCAGATTATACTTTTTCAGTTATTGAATTGATTTGATAAGACAATATAAAATGGAAATAGTTTTTTTTCAATTAAGTAGATTTATCTTTTATTGAAACTAGCGACAGTATGCACCCTCCGTTGGGCGCAAGTATTTATAACTTTAATGCAATAAAATAATCAATTAAATTAGAAAGAGTAACGAAACTAAATAAGAACACATAAAAATAAAACATTATTTTTGTTTCTTAACAAAATTATACGTGATAACATTTCTCTGAATGTTTGAGATGAGGCTTGATGATCAGTATTATCTGCGTTATTCGGACTATTGTCCCCATCTCCATTGTTATTTGTACAACGTTTCGGCCGATATGCCCTCCGGCCTTCTTCAGGTATTTATTGTCGGACTCGGAAACCTTTTCCGAAAAGAATACACGATACGTGATACGTGAAGAAGGCCGGGGGGCATGTCGGTCGAAACGTTCTACAGATAACAATTAAGATGAGGACAATAGTCCGAATAACGGAGATAATAGTAATCATCAAGCCTCATCTCAAACATTCAGAGAAATAGAAGGGATGGAATCAAAGAATAGAATATTTGGATGCTTAATACTTTTAATACTTGTATTGCTAAATTATTCTAATTTGACTATGAAAATAAAATGGGGAATTAAATCCGATAGTATGTTGAAATATATAAAAACACAAAGTGTTCCAAAAGATTAATTTATTTTTGACGCTATGACGTTTCTGTTTTTGCAACCTTCATCAGGATACGTGGATGTGAAAGTCGTAGAAACCGAAACATTATAGCGTTGAGATTACCATCAGGAATAAATTCATCTTTTGGAACATTTCATGTTTTTCAATTTTTCTAATTAGACGATTTAGTTAAATTAAACAACAGTGAACAAACTTACTGTTATTTTGTTTTGTTAACGGATTCCTTTTAAGATTGCAGGGTGTAATTGTTGCTCATATTTATTGAAATAAATCCAAATAGTTAGAAATCAATAATTCCAAACAAATATTTATCAAATTGATTACTTAAGATCAATATGAACATTAGCTTTCCCATTCACACCGTAAACCGCCAGTTGTATATATAAATGCATTTGCATGGCATTAGTATTTAGGTGAAATGTTATTGATAATATAGATAAAATGAAATCGTATTATTTTGATGTAAATAAATTGGGGATTTTGATTTTGAAGATTATGTAATTACGGTTGAATACGTACGCATAATCTACATTATAATAATTGACTCAATGAGTTTAACGGCATATCAACCTGTCTAGTGCTATTTTATGCTTAGAGGGAAAGGAATCGCGTACACTATAGGTTCATATTTTCATTCTTATACCGTTGCTTTGGAAGATTATTTTTGCACATAATGAATATGAATAACTATAAAACAGTTCTATTTTACCCATATTAGGACCTTAAGAGGCACGGCCACTCCGGACCAGTAGACCTGGGAGTAATGACTATGAAGGTGTACTTCACGCATCTCTGATCCCTACAACTAGAGCTTCACCATCAGATGCAGTTTAGTATCATACACAGTAAGCCTGTTTGAATATCAAACAAAGAGTCTGAATAATTATATCAGGATTTTTATAAGTTTCTATATGTGACCTTTCTTTGGTAAAAAAAAAACAAAATGAATTCTTAATTCTGCTAAAAATGTCTATATTATGAAATTTTTAGCAGACACAATTCCGTACGTATGTGACATCCAGCAAGGATTGAACTCACTATTCAGTAGTAATGGATTTACGAGACTACTTTGCAAACCATTACACAATGACGGGACCTCGTTTTCTTTACCCAACCTGTTCGTCACAGGTAAGATATAGTACAGGATCGAAAGCAAAGGTCATCTAGCGAGTATTAAAATTGCTATTCAGTAATAATGTGAGTCTTAACTTGCAAACCCTTACACCACAATGGGATGCTATTGATATTTAAAAAAATGTAAACATCAAAAAGAGACTATTCCTAAAATAAACTAATATTATAATAGACAAACTGTTAGCTTTTTTTAACATTAAATATCCAATAAACGAATAATTTTCTTGTAGAATAACACTAATGGTTCTTGTAAAGTCAGATTGGATAAAATAGGAACAAACGTCGCAAATTGTTTTAGTTGAGATCAGAACAGGATATCAATAGTTTCCAATTCGAAGTGTGTCAACTACTTAACGGCTGTTTATTGTCGTTCATATCTTTCTGAATAGCTGCACATGCGCATATTTATGCAAATATACGAGTGTAGCTGCAAGGATTGTCACCCCAACAAAACATTCACTTTCATAACATATCCAGTCATTGTACAACTTACTAATGCTATCTTAGTCTGCCACAATTCTAGAGGTAGTTTAGAACATTTCCAAAGGTTTTAGCCAGAAAGTGAACGTAGGGCTGCAGTTCGAACTCGCTTACTACGATGTCGCAGTCCAGCACGTTAGCCACTACGCCAGGGCGACTCTCCCTCGTAGTTTATATAATGTCAAGATCATACTCGTTGAAAAATAATAGTGGTACTGTGAGAGGTGGGGGTTCAAACCATTCCCAAAGGTATTTATCTGAAAGTGAACATGATCGCGAGATTGGAGTTCGACCTCACTTATTTGATGTCGCTGTCCAGCACGTTAGCCACAACGCCACGGATACTGTCCACTGTATGTTATATAATTCCAAGACTAACCTTGTTGAAGGACAATAGTGGTACTATCTAACCCATAGTTGGGGAATGAGTGGATTCAAAACCATTCTTAAAGGTACTAAACTGAAAGTGAACGTAACACAGGACTATATATAATATATATATATATATATATATATATATATTATATATATTATAGTCCTGTGTTACGTTCACTTTCAGTTTAGTACCTTTAAAGAATGGTTTGAATCCCACTCATTCCCCAACTATGGGTTAGATAGTACCACTATTGTCCTTCAACAAGGTTAGTCTTGGAATTATAGTTCAATTCCCGGACGAAGCTGTTGGAATTTCACATGGGGCTAATACCATTGGGAAAGGTATGAATCCAATTCTCCCTCCAGCTATGGGTAAATAGCAGGGCAGACTGAACTCTTTAACCATGGCTAGGTAACCAGTCTATGAGAATTCAAACCTGTTAAACTCCGCTTAAGAAATTGACCTTGTGACGCATCCTTCTCGTGCGGAGGGGTTGGTAAATATATATATATATATATTGTTGATATAATACACCTAAATTTATAGACTAAGCGAAGTCACGTGGTTTGTACCTCAGCCAACCAACAACCCGAATACGTGGCTTGTTAACTACTTAATCGCTGATACTGAGAGATGTATATTTGCAATCGTTGACGAAGGACTGAGGAGCATCAAGGAACAACCAAAGGATTATTTACTAAGGATCGCGCTCTGATTAACACAAAGGATGTCCGCTGGACAATCGCTGTTGCTTGAAGCCTAAGGGATGGTCACTAAAATCGTAACAACTCCTCCAATTCATGGTACGACAAAGAAGAGGATTTCACAAGCGATATCGTTTTTTCTTCTTCTTCTTTTCTATTTCGTCGTTTATACCTCCCCTTTAGAGCATATTTACATATTCTGTGTATTAATGCAAATATAAGAGTCTACCTGCCAGCTAGTCACCTGAAAAAAATCCCCTCATAACATTTCTAGCCATTCTACAGTGCTACAAGGGGTTTGTACCTTTTTCCAAGAGTATTAGTCCGAAAGTGATCGTAATAGCAGGACTGGATTTAAACTCGCTTACTACGATATCGCAGTCCAGCACTTTAGCCACTACACAACGTGGACTCTCCACAGTCATGGTAAGACAAAGAAGAGAATTTCGCAAGCATAAAACGATTAATCACCAAGTGATATCAGTTTTTTTTTTTCTTCTTTTTCTTCTTTTCTATCTTCAGTGTCGATAACATTTCGGTTTTGCTAAGTATCTAAAAGCTATCATTTGGTAAACATTGGAAAAGAAGAAAAGAAAATGGCCAGATAAATTATCAAAATATTTTCGCGTGTAGACTGAACACAACCATTCGCCATTTACGAAGTCCTAAAAATATCGAAAGAAACAACTGCCACAGAATTCCTGGAAAAAATTCATCAACAGCGCCATTTTCATATATAAGTAGATAGGACGTATGAACGCAATTGAAACACATTACAGAATATTCTGGACATTAATAATCTATAAGATATATGAAAAGCTAGACTCACCAGTAATGCGCAGTCCATTATTCTACACCTTTTTAGGGTCGGTTTAGCTCAGTCGACAGAGCGTCCGACAAGGAACCACAAGGTTCCTGGTTCGATACCAGCCCTCGTCAACTCAGCGTATGAGTTGCACAGGGATCTGTGCGGTTAAGTAAGGAGCTGATGGTAGGCGAGGCGCTCCACCTCAGACACAAAAACAATCGCCTTGGTCTAGCGCTAGTGAAAAGGGGATAGACTCCCTCGGTGACTGGCCGATACCGATTTTAGGCCACCCCGACGACTTATCATATATCTTCCTCTTTTATCGGAATGTTTCGGTTACCATGCTCTTAGGCCTTCCGAAAGATTTTTTCTGATATCCAGATGATTATGTTTTCAAAATTTGTTAAGTTGTGTTTTTAGTGATTATGAGGAAATACAGTGGTACCTTGACTTGCGAGTTTAATTCGTTCAGCTAGTAACTCAATTTGATCGTATATCAAATCAATTTTCCACACTGAAATAAACTGAAATGCCATTCATTAGTTTCAGCTCCTCCAACACCTTATTCTGTTATTTTCTTTAAATTACAAAAATAGCACTGTATTATATAAGTAAAGTAAATTCGTTCGGGCGGCTAATGTCGGTATCAGCAGACAGCGAAGGAGTCTATCCCCTTTTCACTAGCGCTAGCGCTAGACCAAGGATATTATTTTTAGCGTCTGAGGTAGAGCGCCACACCAACCATCATCTCCTTACTTTACCGCACAGATCCCTGTGCTACTCATACACTGAGTTGGCGAGGGCCGGTATTGAACCAGGAACCTTGTGATTCGTAGACGAACGCTTTACCGACTGAGATAAAACAGTAAAATCTATTGTAATGAATTATGTACTGTAATATGTTTGAATATTTTTTATATAGAAAATATTTTTCTTTGAAGTAATAACTTTGGAAACTTTAATGTTTTTAGTGAATTTATTTACATAAGCGTATCTGAAGCTGGGGAGTTCTTCAGATCTCAGATTTCCACACAAAGGGAAAATCGACTAAATGTCAGCTCGTAATAAAGAAACCTCGTATGTTTAGACACTCGTAAGTGAAAGTACCATTGTACATTTTTTAAACTTTTAATTTTTTTAAATATCTAGGCGTTTCATCGTAGTGTAATGACGAACAGACTACCCTCGAAAATCCATAACTAGTACTTAGCGAGTTTGAACCTTTCTCGAATCACTATACAGGCGACGTTCTGTCAAATCTGTGCCGGACGGGTTGGGTAAATATCTGCTTTTATTTCTAAAAATAACTGATTAAAAAAAGGGAAAATAAAACAATTCTATGTATTAATTTAACCTGTTTGCTTCGAGCAATAAGCGACACAGGGTCAATTTTTAAGGAGATCAAAGCTGGTTTAAATTCAGAGATTTTTTCTCAGAGACTGGTTGCGTAAGAAAGACGAAATTTAGTGACCATAGCTGTCGTTTATTTAATTCTTACAAATTTCAATGAACTCAAATTTCTAATATTTACTGTGCTGAGTATCTCGCGTTTTAGCGACAAATATATATATAAATATTAAACTGAAAATTTCATTAAAATTGATATTTTGTAATTGTTTTGAATGTTTTGAAATTTAAAAAATTAATTACCCGCCTTGAATAAATAAATGCATCGGAAATGATTTTACTCGAAAATGCATTGGAAATTACTTTTACCATAAGAATGCACTGGAAATGAGTGTTACTATAAAAATGCATTGGAAATGATATTTACTATAAAAATGCATTGAAAATTCCAATGATGAACAACAGTAAGGAAAAAGATTATCAGGGAATTATGATCCTTAACTAGGAAGACCTGTGGATACACCACAGTATAATGATATAAATATTACAACATTTAATATGTTTACTTAAGAGTTATTACTTGGTTCAATATGTAAAAAAGTATAATAATCTTGATTTAACTTTCTCACTCTTATTTTTTCTTTCTATCTTTCTTTTCATATTGTCATTATGTTCGATTGAAACAGATTAGCGTTATTGCTTCCGCGTGCTCACTGTCTCTTTATATATTTCACTTATTCTCTTTCTTTCTTTCGCATATTTTTCAGTGAAGCATATCCTTTATCTTCCCATTCATTATTTATAATATAAAGCGGAATGATCCCTTATTTAGCTGAGGTGATGACGCACACAAGGAAAATAATTCTGCGTATAAGCAACAGCAGATAATCAGGATTTGCAGTTTTGCATTTCATCTCGGACGGTCTCATTTTTAAGCAGAAATTGTTGCAAGATGAAAACAGTCGTAAAATTAAGGAACACAAGTATTATTATGTAGATTAATTATTCGGACTAATTAGTTTGTCTTTCGCATTTTTACATATTCGACGTTTCAGCCGCTGTACACGCCGAAACGTTTGCAGAAACAGCGTAATGTATTCAACCTGCCTCTCCGCCACGAGCAGGATGTGACACTAGGTCAAATATTTAAAGCGGAGTACAGGTGGTTTGCATTCAGAGTTGTCTTTCTGCTAGACTGATTGCCTAACCAAGGCTGAAGAACTCAGTCAGCCATAATTGGGGGTGGGGGAGAGAACAGATGCATTTTTGCCTTCCCTAAAAAGGGTATTAGTGCAAAGACAAACGCAAACAGCCTTGGCACGAATTTGACCTCAGGTCACCGATTCCATTTACAACGACGATAACCGTTACGCTGACCACTCTCTCGGTGTAAAAAAATGCGAGTAGAATAATAAAAGATGTTCTCTCAGACATTTAGTTGTATATGCAGTTCAGTATTCCTATCAGCTGAAGAGGCCACTATCACTGTAATACTAAGCTGTAATTTAGATAGATAGATAGATAATAGAGAGAGAGAGAGAGAGAGAGAGAGAGAGAGAGAGAGAGAGAGAGAGGAGAGAGAGGGAGAGAGAGCGCGCGTGTGTGTGTGTGTGGTGTGTGTGTGGAGAGAGAGAGAGAGAGAAAGAAAGAGAGAGAGATTCCATGCCCTCATCACACCTTTTTGTTGTTTTTTTAACATTTTATTTCAACCTTTGTGAGTTATTTAATATCAAAGTCTTTATTGTAGAAAAGCCGTAGTGGTACTATTTACCCTATGGTTGGAACACACACGGTTATGATGGGGTTGATGATCTAACTGTCATATATATATATATATATATATATATAGAGAGAGAGAGAGAGAGAGAGTGAGAGAGAGAGAGAGATGCAGCTACATTACATTTTTTACTTCCTTTCTTTTTCTTTACAGACTAATATTTGTAGAACGTATGGAGGCGTGTGGAGTCATGATTAGAATGGCAGGAAATAGACTCATCCACGTGAGTTCAAACCCTAGACGAGACTGTTTGCATTTCCCATGGAGCTAATACCCTTGGGAAAGGTATCCATCAAACTACAGTCCCTCCAGCTTTGTGAAAAATAGTAGGGCAGACTTGGACCTTTAACCTTGGTTAGGTAACCAGTTTAGAAGAAGGAAACTCTCAAGTGAAACCTGTTAAACTCCTCTTAAGAAATTGACCTTGTGTTGCATCCTGCTCGTGGTGAGGGTTTCGTAAATATATAGATATGTGTAGAACTTATTCTACTTTTTTTAATCAGCGCCTTCCTTATTTTTTTGTCCCAAGACTTCAGTTGCTATATGTTTCGGACTTTCAAAACATTCTAGAGGCCTTAGTCGTTTGGTCTTTTTTTTATTACGCTGTCATGTTTTCGAAGCGAATTCGAAAAAAAAAAAGGAAAAAGAAAAGAAATTATTGCTACACTGTGTAGCTCAGAAGTGACAAAAACATAACGGAGAAAGCGTTGTGATAAAAATCACGAAGATAGTCATAAAAACATATATAAAAAAATAACTATTTGATCACGGTTCTTTATTTAAAAAATAAACGACTCCGAGTTTTTCTATGAGTGTATAAGTCTATGCATCTGCTTAAAGATATTTACGTGTTTTTCTGGACTTCATATATCATATAAAGTTCTGAACATATGATAAATACCTTAGCCTAAAATACAAGGACATCACAAGTGACAGCAATAAAAAGAATGATAGCATTAGTCGATTCAATATATCAAATGATATATACTAAACTTACGTTTACGTAATTTACGTATTAAAACGTTTGATATGATTACTTAAGAGCTATTGTTATATGTTTCAATGTGTAAAAAGTATAATTAACTCTCTCTCACACATTTTTCTTTCTTTCCTTCTATTCATTGACTTAGATTGAAACAGATTAGCGTAATCACTTCCGCGTGATTACCCCCTCTCTCTGTCTTTCCAATTTCTTTCTTCTTATATTTCTTTCTGTGTAACATTTTCTTTTTCTTCCCTTTCTTTCTTTATAATGAAAACGGAATGGTCCCTTATTTAGCTGAAGAGATGACAATCATGAGAAATAAGTATTTGACGGATAATCAACACCAGATAATTATATTAGGTAAAGTAAGTATATGTCCATCGTGGCGGCCTAATGTCGGTATCAGCAATGAGCGAGGGAGTCTCATTCCACCTTATTCCCTAGCGCCTAGACCCTAGGAGATTATTTTTATGCGTCTGAGGTGGAGCGCCATCATCCTAGCCATCAGCTCCTTACTTTACCGCACAGATCCCGGTGCTAAATCATGCGCTGAGTGCGCGATACCGAACTCAGTGAAACCTTGTGGTCTTCTAGCCGACACGCTCTCCGACCTGAAGCTAACCTGCCCAGATTAGAGTATAATCAAAAATTACTTGTATTCAGCATAGATCATCGAAAATGGGTTGATATGTTCGTAAAACAAATGAAAAAAAAAACAAACAATAAAGCAAAAAACCCCAGAAAAACAAAACAACAACAAAAAAACAAAACAAAATATAACCTCCACGCCAAAAACGCGCGTATAAATCTAGTTTTACTTTGTTGAACTCGTTGCTCAACCAAAGTTAACGCCAGGCTTCCTTCTATTTATCACATAAGCTAGAGGAGAATAGTGTGGATTATAGTCCTTTCCAAGTATAGGGCATTCTATCTGGTGTAATGGTTACCAAATAAATATCCGCATATACATTACTACTCGAATAGCGAGTTCGATACTTGGTAAGATGACCAAGGTTGCACGTTGGTGCAACCTGGTGTCTCATCTTACCGTGACTAAAGTTCGATATGATTACACTCAACCCAACTATAAATCAACCAATATATACTGTGGCGCACACAATGTATTGTATATAGAAGTAATAATTTGAAACCCTATAACGTTAGTATTAATAATATGAATATTTTAAACAACCAATAAATGTTCTAAATTATTTTTTATTAGTAAGGAACTTGATATCGTCAGAACTGTTGCAAAAGCAACACAAAAAGATTTACTAAGAATACTGCATTAGAAGATATAAACATTAAATTGTACGATGACTGTGATTCCTAACCCCTCGCACAAATAACTTAGATAGATTAAATAACAATAAAAGTCGATCAATCAATTAATTAATCAGATACGCTGATAATACCGTAAAGAACATTGGTTTACTTTGGTAATGCGATCTAGTGTACCAACACATGATCTCAAAGAGACGGATTTTTATTCTCATCTAGTAATCTAAAATATAATTATTTGTTTATCAGGCTTGAAAAAACCTTTTTCTATTGTTTAATAAAATTTTTTATTTCTTTAAAACTGAGATTAGACCGATTTGAAAAATCATTTAAGAATTTCTATCTTTTTTAAAAAGAAAACAAACTATGATAGATGATTGAAATTCGTTAACTTTGGCTTAAGTTCAAGATGTCTTTCTTTTTTGATGCTCTAAGTTTCGATGTCTCGTATCAAGAACGATAACTGTTTGGCCAAAGACCATTTCTACGTTATTGATGGCTCGATACCGGACCAACGTAAGCTTGGTATGTGTATTGTTTACGCAGATAAGTGTTTCGACATTAATATCAAAAACTTATCCTGACGTTCTAATTAAAGAGTTTTTTAAAAGAAAACTAGACAATGAAATATTCTCGAATCCTTTGAGATGAGGGTTGATAATTAGTATTCTATCAATTTGACATTTCAGACATGTGTCCTCAATCTTCATTGTTCATTCGTTAACAATGAAGTGATGTTATACGTTCTGATGAAGATTGTGATCCATTGGGCACATAGCCTAGTTGGATTAAAGGGATGGCTTCCGCATACAACAAGAAAGTCTCCGAGTTCCGATGATGGTTCCCGAGTCCGAGAAAGTTCCGAGTCTAGCAAGAAATAGCCCGAAGAAAGGCAGGGGTACATCGACCGAAACGTTGTACAATAACAATGAAGATGAGCGAAATATCCGATATCCAAATTATACTATACACACAGAAATTAAATATAAACATAGCATTAAAGGTGATTCCCATAATTGTCCCAGGTATGAAACATAATCCTACATGTGGTTATATGATATAAAATCAATCAACTAAACACACATAGTCAATATATTATATAGTATATATATAATATATATATATATTATATTATATATATATTATATACCAATTCCTCCCCAACAGTAAGATTTTACACAAGGTTTCATTTCTTATGCGGAATTTAACAAGTTTGAAATTCAAGTTTTCCTTTTAAACATGATTGCCTAGATAAAAGAGCTCAGTCTCCACAATTTTTACCATAGCTGGGGTGGGTATGTGAGCCTTAGTTGGATGCAATATCTTCACCAAGAGTATTAGTGGTCAATGTTAAATGCAAACAACTTGTCCACGATTGAACTCAGTTGCTTGAATTCATTCTCTACATGAATAACCATTAACTTACGCCGCCATAACCGTCAAGTCCTCGCTGAGAGCAACTTGTTCTCGGCTAGATATCAAACTTATGCAGAGATATGAGACTGTTCATACTTTATTGGTGACGCTCTTAACCAACCATCATGCTACATGTAGACAACCGGGTCCTTTGATTACAAATTCACTTTGAAATTCAGCATTGAGAGTGACCCTAAAAGGGATATGTCGGGTAAAACAAATGAGAAAAACAAAACAAACAAAAAAAACCCCAAAAACAATAAGCAAAAAAACAACTAAAAACACAAACAAACAAAAAATAACCTCCATGCACAAAAAAACGCGCGCGTATATATTCAGATATACAACGCTGAGTTTCGTGATCAAGGTTAGAGTCGTAGGAATTGGAGTTGTCGACGCCGAGTTTCAAAAATCTCTGGACTAGGCTGTTTGTCCATTTCACATAGCACATACCTGGGACTAGTATGCATTCCAACTGTCATTCCCTCCAGCTATGGGTAATTAGTAGGGCAGACTCGTTGTCTTTAACACATGGCTATGTAACGCAGTCTAGGAGAATACTCTCGCACTTGAACTGTTAATATTCCACTTACGAAACTAACCCCCTAAACCCTAACCTAACCTTAACCCCCTAACAAACACACGCGGGTATTTGAGGGCCTAAATTGAAACATGTCCTTATGAAATGAGATCGCAAAGGGTGCCTAAAGGTCATATGGTCCAGATGTTTTTAAAAAAAGTTGTTAGTAAAGCGCATTTTTATTAGGAAATATTAGTTGAATCAACTGTCTCGTACTTTAAATGTTGCGTGTCACCTTAAGAATTCTCCGGGAATTCAGTGACGACTAAATATATAACTTTGTCAAAAGTAGCCATTGTGAAATTATGTTACTGGCTATCATTATGTATCAAAAACAGCTTTACACAAAAAATAAACGGAAATAGCAAAATACAATACATCAAGAAAAAATCCTCTTCGAGGTATTTCCCCTGGGTAAGAACTACAGAAATACGATCAAAATTTGCAGCACAACAAGTTTCACAAAACACTAAATCAAATAATAAGCGAAGAAAAAATAAAACTAATAATAAAAGGCGGGAAGAATTGAAAGTGTCTGTGAGCAAGAATAGGAAAGATGTTCTCGTTGAATGTTGTTGGGAAATTTTTATTCAGTAAAAAAAAAGTGCAAAAATAAATCGAACAATTGTGTGAATGAAATAAAGTGATTAGTTTTAGAATCAATCTAATGGTTCTCTTTGTATTTTGTTACGTAGTATTTTTTTGTTTAGGTTGTTTGTGTTTTTGTTTGTTTGTTGAGGTGTGTACCGGGGGGGGGGGTGCAGCGGTCGTCGTATAATTCAGTTTCATTTCTTTGGCATTTTTCTGTTGGATGTTCATGGGGCGACCATTCATCTTGGGATGTACGGAGCGAATATTTTGTTTCGCTGTTTTTTTTTTCCCGGAATCATATTGCAACAAAATAAAAAGAAAAAGAAGAAAAGGAAAAAAAGTGAAAATAACAAACAAACAAAGAAAAGTAATTGGCAGACAGACCGATAGACATGAAAGACAAGACAGACAGACAGACAGACAAACGATTACACTTCTAGTTCCTGTTTTTCTCTCTCACCCTCTCCACAACGCTCTAAAATTCTTATGCATTTTTCACACAAACACACACACAACACAGTCACAAACCAGACACACACACAAACATAAAACACACACACACAAACGACACACACATCAAACACACACACACGAAACAGTTCACACACACAAACATCACACACAAGGAAACCACTCTCTACCACACACGCCCTCTCGTAGAATTATTTTCTTATTTTTTTTTCACTCCTCCTACAGATTCTCTAATAATCTCTTCATCATTCTATGAAAAACAACACACATATATCACATCGCATTCCACCAGCACACTGTACCACGTGGTTAGGGCCTTTTTTATCTGGCACTCCGTCCTAATGTTCCTACTAACGCTCTTTACGAACATACTGTCTCATACTCGAACACACAACAGGAAATTACATGCAGTGAGCATAACACAACACACGTACACCTCACGTGTGTCTATTTTCCCTTATTTTCTCTCTCACTCTCGACAACATGCTCGAATACTCTCTTTCGCAACAGACATATAGCACATTCACACACATAAACACTCACCACATATGAAACTTGCACACACACTACACACAGCACACACCACTAAACACGCACCACACACAGTGACACACACACCATCCGTCACTATCTCCTACAGACTTGAATACTCTCTTCCATGTCGGTCACTGACACAGATTTCTCTCCTTCAGTCTCACGACTAACAGTTTCCACACTCTTTTCTTTGCGCTTCTTCACTCTCGCTTTTTGCATCAGCACCAGTCTCACAAAAGGCTCGCCATGGATATGAAGCCCGGTTCAACGGAAGTGTCATTTCCTATGAACTTACATGTCACACAATAACTAACTACGCGCTTCTTCACAACTTTCTAGTTAATGTTTCTTGTTGAGTACTTTAACGGCCTGTGGTAAACCCGGGGTTATTTATGCCGAAGACATTTTGTCTTAGTTTATCATTTGTTTGCTAATCAACTTTCATTTTTGTTACGAATTTTTGTGGCCCACCTTTCGCTTCCAACCAGGAGCGCTTGTCCAGTTGAAATCTTTGTGTTAAAGGCAGACGCGATCCTTAGTGACAGAATCCTTTGGTTGCTCTTACATGTCTCTCAGTCTTTGCAGGTCCTGTCGTGAATGTGCTAAATGGATATCTGTCAATATTAGCCGATTAATTAGTTAAGCGGCAGCCATGGTAATTATGGGCTGTGAATGAGAGATTTAAAAAACACGTGACACGCCAGTCTATGCAAATTCAGAGGGGTAGATTGCTGCACAAGTTTAAAATATCTAAAATAATCCAAACAAATTTAACTCAAATTTTTATGCACTTTCAAACGGTCATTTTTTAAAAACTATTTAACTAAAATAGAACCTTAACAGGTATATCACGCCGGGTCAAATTGGACCTGAGAGTAGTTGGCATGAAGGAGACTCCACACACTCCCCAGAGCTCGAGAATTGGAAAACTGTCGCACCAATATCGTTTTACATCATACCCAGGGCAAGTTGACTGTAAAGAACATTAAAAGAGCGTCAAATAATTATTGAACATTTGCCCTCATACAGTCAAACGAAATACACACACACAGACCACAACACACATATAGATATTATAATAATATGATATATATTATATAGTATATAGTATAGAATTATGCACATATATATAATTATATATTAATTATATATAGTATGGCTATGTAGAGTGGATGATGAAGTCACGCGCTTGATAAAAGACAGTTTCTTGCTATGGACTGTTCGAACCAAGTATTAAAATCGCATAGGCGAGATACACTGTTTACACGCTACTTCTAACTTGCGATATACATGCTCTATCAATAATATCACTCTTACCATTAGCATGCTATATGTTATCATATATTTGATTACACACTCAGGAGACCCCCACACACACATACACTAACGTATACACACCACACACACACACGCATATCATATATAATACGTATATACGGCGATGTTAAAGCAGACATACTGGAAAGGCATGGTCCGCATAACAAATACATTCTCATCACGGAATTCCAAACTGACAAGACAAGTAAAGAGACAATTCTTCCAAAGCCGTGTTGTGTCATGCTGCGTGATACGGCTGCACCACCTGGACCCGTAAACTAGATAGGAGCTGCACAAAAGTTTCCGTGTGTCATAAACAAAACGCTAAAAACGAGATAACAGCTGTGGGTCACCTGCTCCCATATAGCACACAGCATCCGAGGTAAACGGACAAGACAGTAGACACTGCTGGAGAAGCCAAGACCCAACTCTAATAACATCCTCCCATGGAAAGCCAGCAACAAGGGCACGCTATGTGGAGTGCCAGCAAAGACGTACATGACCAGGCTCTGTGTGGATACTGATCTGCGTAGAGGACCTCCCGACACAATGAAGTTGATAGGGATGGAGAAAGAAACTGTCATGGATATCCGTGCTAATAGCGCAATCGTATGATATATATAAGTATATATATATATATATATTATAGTATATATATAATATGGTGTGTGTGTGTGTGTGTGTGTGTGGTGTTGTTGTGTAGAATTAAGACAAAAGGCACGTCTCTGTTTAACTAATTTTTTAACGACTTTGAGCTTTCTGCCACTTTTTTAACATTGGATGGAATCTTTGGGATTAGTCCCAAATGGAAGTTTCATCCAAGTATTTCGGAATCTTTAAGTGCATCATCAGGGTTGAGTTCTGTGTTCCATTTTTTTTTTTTTCAACTTGGGATAGAAAACTTCGGTGAAAACCACGATTCCATCCAATGTAAAAAAGTTGGCAGAAAGCTCAAAAGATATATTAATATAAGCTAAACAAATGTGCCCGGCCTTTTGTTTAATTTTCCATGTATAATGGAAAGAATGCCTGCCTAAACACACTACAGTACACACAAAATATATATATACTATATTAATATATTATATATATTGCTGGGACCCCCGTAAAACCCATAGAAATGACATACAAAAATACAAACAACGAACTAAGACATTAGCTAGGGGACTTCACGAATGGAAGAACTCACGACAGCCTAAGTAAGGGCTTAAATAAAGGGAAGTGCCGCGGCCTCGACGAATATCCGCCTCAAAGCTGGAAAACAAGGAATTTGATGAATATAGTCTACTAAATATGCAATGCCAGTCATACCAGAACCATAAACGATAGAAAAATGGGACGAAAAAGGATGCCAATTCTCCCATTCCCAAAAAAGGCGATCTAGGATCGCAAGAATTAAGAGGCATTACCATCCTTAACTCGCCCTTATTTCGCTGCCAAGATATATAAGGCTTCCCTTAATCCGATCGACCCGAAATGGAAAATCCTTAGAAAAAAATCAAAACGGATTCGCAGAAATCACTCTACACCATAACACAGATCCTGACCATTCGCCGACATAAAGAAGGGGCCGTCAAAGAAACTCGAGTCAACCCTAGCTTGTAGGACTCTCCAAAGCATTTGACTCCATACACAAGGAAATGGAGCAAATACTGCTCAGCATATGGCATACCAAGGAAACTGTTAACTGCATAGATATGGCTCTAACCACAAAATACAAAGAATGTACGATCCACCAAGATGTGCGGACCACAGACGTCTTTTGACATTCGTTCGCCGGAGTCAAACAAGGGGATGTACACTAGCCGCATTATATATTGCATCATTGCCTAGACTACGTACTCCAGAACAGTCATATCCCATAAAAGAAAATAGGCCTCATACTGAAAAAAAGCATAGAAGCAGGCGAATATCCCCGCACGAATACTATTTTCGGATCGGATATGCTGATACCTTGGCCACCTACTGCAATACCCTGCACAAGTGCCCGAATTCCTTACTAAATCACACAGCCATTAAGAGGCACACGAAATGTCCGGTCCTGTACGTGGAACTCTGATACAAACTTGATTTTCAATGGTCCTTCTCAAAAAGCAAAAAGCGACATCTCAATCATCATGGCAAATCTCTCTAAACGTCGTAGAACAATTTTGAATACTTAGGCACAACATCTGTCCCTCCACAGAAAACACGACGTTATGCATGCGCACTGAAAAGGCATTGGGCCGCTAATAAATTATGATCTTCATATGGAGGTTCAATCTCACAAGACAAGTAATAATATGATCTTCCAGGCCGTTTCGTGGTCAGTACTGCGTAATGGGCTGCACCAGCCCCTGGACCCTAACTAAATCGACTAGAGAATATAACTAATGGGAGCTGCACAAGATAGTGCGCGGGTGATCATGAACAAGACGTGGAAACAGCACCCTACGAGAAAACAGCTGTATGGCCACCTGCCACAATATCAGCCCAACCGATCCGTAGTAGCGGACGAAGACACAGGCGGGAACTGTGGAGAAGCAAAGTCGACGTCATAAGCGACGTCCTGCCAGTGGAAGCCAGCACATGACGCAGCCAGTGGTGAGGCCGACAGGCAAAACACGTAGCGTTGAATGCAGCTCTGGTGCGGAATGCGGATGCTGCATAGGAGGACCGTCGCCGAGAAATGATGAGGTGCAATAGGTGACGGGTGATGGAGGAGATTTGATTGGGTCATGGATATCCGTGCTTGAAGCGCGACATGGATAGCTGATGGATGAACTATAATGTGTCATAGATGGCATAGATATATGATATCGTAAATGATCAAACATGATCACGCGACACTAACGGCTGTCTATCATTTAGGCAAGGTAATTGAAAAAAAAAAACGTTATTAAATCTTTATCCAATTCTTAACACGGTGTGAATATACGTTCGATTATGAAGGAGATATAGGATTATTTGTAGAGCAGGAGATTTGAAAAAGAATATACTTGTAAACTAAGCATTAATGTGATTATCGTCACGTATATTTAGTCAGATTATACTTTTCATTTAGGTAAATTGATTCTGATAAGACAATATAAATTGAAAATAGTTTTTTTTTTCAATTTAAGTAGATTTATTTTTATGAAACAGCCGACACGTATATGCAGTCCTCCGTTGGTGGGTCGCGAATATTTATAACTTTAATTGCAATAAAATAATCAATTAAGATAGAAAGAGTAACGAAACTAAATAAGAACATACATAAAAATAAAACATTATTTTTGTTTCTTAACCAAAAATTTATACGTATTAACATTTTTCTGAATGTTGGATGAGCCTTATGATCAGTATTATCTCGTTTATTCGGATCTATTGTCCCCATCTTCCATTGTTATTGTGTACGTGACGTTTCGTCGGGCCGAATTATGCCCTCCGCGCTTCTTCAGGTATTTATTGTTCGGACCGAAACCTTTTCCGAAGAAGAAATACACGATACGTGATAGTCGTGAAGAAGGCGGGGCCATGTCGGTCGAAACGTTCTATCAGATAAATTAAGATTAGGGACAAGTAGTCCGAATAAACGGGATATATAGTAATTCATCAAGCTCATCTCAAACATTGGTCAGAAGAAATAGAAGGGATGGAATCAATAGAAGTATGAATATTTGGATGCTTATTACTTTTAAATTACTTGTATTGCTAAATTATTTCTAATTTGACTATGAAAATAAAATGGGTGAACTTAATCCCGATAGTATTGCTTGATAATATATAAAAACCAAGTTTCCAAAAGACATTAATTGTATTTTTTGGACTGGCTAGTGACGTTCTGTTTTTGCAACCTTCATTACGGATAGCGTGATGTGAAGTCGTAGAAAACCGATAACACGTTTAGCGTTGAGATTGACAATCTAGGAATAGAATTCCATTCTTTTGGAAACATTTCGATGTTTTCAATTTTTCTAATTAGAGACGATCTTAAGGTTAAATAAACAATCAGTGAACAAACGTACTGTTTATGTGTTTTTGTTTAAGCGGGATCCTTTAAGATTTGCAGGTGTAATTGTTGGCTCTATTTATTGGAATAGAATGCCATAGTTGAGAAATCAATATTTCCATAACAATATATGTTTATCAAATTGATTAACTTAAGGAATCAAATATTGGATCATAGCTTGCCCAATTTCACACGTAGAACACGCCAGTTGTATATATAAATGCATTTGCATGGCATTATATTTAGGTGAATATGTTATTGATATATATAGATAAAATGAATCGTATTTGTTGATGTAAAGTAAATTGGGATTTGATTTTGAAAGATTTATGTAATTTACGTTATGTTGAATAGTAGCATAATCTACCATTAATAATGATATTGACTCTAATGATTTAACGGCTCATTATCAACCTGGTCTAATGTGCTATCTTTATCTAGAGGGAAAGGATACGCGTACATATAGTGTTTCGATATTTTCAATTCTTAATATCCTGTGCTGTTGGAGGATTATTTTGCACATAATGAATATGAATACTATAAAACAGTTTCTATTTTTACCCATATTAATGGACACTTAAGATGCACGGCCACTCCGGACCAGTAAGAACCTGGGAGTAATGACTATGAAGGTGTGACTTGCAACCGCATCTATGATCCTACAACTAAGCTTCACGCATTCAATGTGCAGTTTAGTTGATCAATACACAGTAAGCCTGTTTGGAATATCAATGACAAAGAGTCTGAGGAATTATATATCGAGGGATTTTTATAAGTTTCTATATGTGAACTTTCTTTGGTGAAAAAAAAACAAAATGAATTCTAATTCTTGCTAAAAATTCTATATTGATGAATTTTAGGCAGACAGCAATCCGTACGTATGTGACACCAGCAAGGATGAACTTCACTTTCAGTAGTAATGATTACGAGACTTATTTGCAAACCATTACAGTCAATGACGGGACCGTCGTCTTTTCCTTACACAATCCTGTTCGTCACAGGTAAGATATAGTACAGGATCGAAAGCAAAGGTCTCTGCGAGTATGTAAAATTGCGTATTGTCAGTATATAATGTGGAGTTACTTTGCAACCCTTACCCACAATTGGATGGCTATTGATATTTAAAAAAAATGTAAACATCAAAAAGAGACATCCTAAAAAAACTAATATTTATAGAAGACAAACTGTTAGCTTTTTTGAACTATTAAATAGCCAATACAACAATATTTTCTTGTGATATAACACTAATGGTTCTGTAAAGTCAGTTGGGATAAAAAGGAACAAACGTCGCAAATTTTTAAGGTTGAGAATCAGAACAGGATATCAATAGTTTTCCAATTCGAAGTGTGTCAACTACTTAACGTCCGTTCTTGTCGTTCATATTTTCTGAATAGGTGCACAATGCGCCATATTTATGCAAATTATACGAGTGTACTTGCAGGATTGTCACCCATCAACATTCACTTTCATAACATATCCAGTCCATTTGTACAATTACTAATGGCAATCTTAGTCTGCCACAAATTCTAGAGGTAGTGTTAGAAACATTTCCAAAGGTTTTAGCCAGAAAGTGAACGTAGGGCTGGAGTTCGGAATCTGTCGGCTTACACGTATGTCGCAGTCCTCGCACGTTAGTCCCCACTACGCCAGGCGACTCTCCTCGGTGAGTTTAAGTCATACATGTCCACAGAATCATAACTCGTGAAAAAATAATAGTGTACCGTGAGAGGTGAGGGTTACAAACCATTCCCAAAGTAATTATCTGACAAGAGTGAACATGATCGCGAGATTGAAGTTCGACCATCACTTATTGATTTCGCTGTCCAGACCGTAGCCAAACCACGGAATACTGTCCTGTAGTGTTATAATAATTCCTAAGACTAACCTTGTTGAAGACAATAGTGGTATCTATCTATACCAATAGTTGGGGAAGTGAGTGGACAAAACCATTCTTAAGGTACAAACTGAAAGTAGTAACAACAGGAACTATATCTAATATACTTATAACAAACTATATATAGTATATATTATATATTATTATAGTCCTGTGTTACGTTCCTTTTCAAGTTTAGTAACCTTAAAAAGGTTGAAATCCCACTCATTCCCCACTATGGGTTAAGTAGACCATATTGTCTTCAACAAGGTCTTAGTCTTGGAATAGAGTTAATTCCCGGCGAGCTTGTTTGGAATTTTACATGGGGCTAGATTACCAATTGGGATAAGGTATGCGATACCAACTCATCAACACAATCTCACAAGCTCAACATAGCAGGGAGACTGGAACTCCTTTTAAAAACCAACATACCCAGTCTATGAGAATTCACACTGTTAAATCCGCTTAAAGAAATTGACCTTGTGAGCGCATCCCCCCTTCTAGTGCGGCGAGGGTTGGTATATATTATATATATTATATATATTGTTGAAATAATACACTCTCAATTTATAACTAAGCGAAAGTAGTGGTTTGTACCTCAGCAACGCATACAACCACAACACCCTAGCTTGTTAACGTACTGTAATCGCGATTACTGAGAGATGATATTTGCAATCCGTGCGAGGACTGAGGAGCATCAAGAACAATCAATAGGATTATTACTAATGATCGCGCTCTGATTAACACCAAAAGGATTGTCGCTGGACCAATCGCTGATTACTACCAGCACTAAGGATGGTCACTAAAATCTACATACTCCTCAATTCATGGTTCACAATAGAAGATGGATTTCATCAAGCGACCTACTCACTCACAGTTTTCTCTTCTCTTTTCTAGTTGTCGTCGTTATACCTCCTCGTTTTAGGAGCATATTTACATATTCTGTGTATTGAATGGGAAATTATAGATCTACCTGCCAGCTAGTCCCCTCTGAAAAGAAATTCCCTCATAAATTTCCCTAGCCATGTACTAACAGGTGCTACACCCAACACAGGGGTTTGTACCTTTTTCCAAGAGTGTTAGTGCCGATAAGTGTCGTAATAAGCAGGCTGGATTTAAGACTGCTACTAACGATATCGGCAGCCCCCACTGTTAGCCACTACACAACGTGGGATCTCTCCCACAGTCATGGTAAGACAAAGAAGAGAACTTTCGCTAAAAGCATAAAACATAGGATTAATCACAAGTGTATAATCAGTTTTTTTTTTTTTTCTCTTTTTGCTTCTTTCTATCTTCGTTGTCGATAACCATTTTCGGTTTTGCTATAGGTAACTAAAGCTATCATTTGGTTTGGAGAAAAAGAAAATGGCCAGATAAAATAGTTTTCGCGGTGTAGACTGAACACAACATGTCGCCTATTTACGCAAAGGCCTAAAAATATCGATAGTAGAACAAACTCGCCACAGAATTCCGCTGAAATAAATTCATTCAACAAGCGTGCACACACCACCGATATACTATCACTAAATAGATAGACGTATGAACGCAATTGTAAACACACTTACTAGAATATTCTGGACATCGCAGTTAATATACTATGAAGATATATGAAAAGCTAGACTCACCAGTAATGGCGCAACACATACATACACAAACACTAACCACACTACACACCTTTTTAAGGTCGTTTTAGCCTCAGTCGAGACAGAGAAACGGCGTCCGACAAGGAAGCCACAAGGTTCCGGTTCGATCATACACTACAACAAAGCAGGGATCATCATTCATACACTCAGCGGAGTCTGTGCGGTTAAGTGAAGGAGCTGTTATGGTTAGCGCGACGGTCGTGCTCTACCTCGATCAGCACTTGTTGGTAAAACAATTCGCCTTGTCTATGGGCGCTAGTGTAAAAGGGGAAGACTCCTCGGTGACTGCCGATAGATTTTAGGCACGGCCGACGACTTATCATATATCTTACCTCTTTATCGGAATGTTTCGGTTACTGATGCTCTTAAGGCCTGTTCCGAAGATTATTTTCTGATATCGCAGATGGATTATGGTTGTCAAAATTTGTTAATTGTGTTTTTTTAGTGATTAGAGAAATATCAGTGGTACCGTTGACTTGGCGAGTTTTAATTTCGTTCAGCCTAGTAACGTCAATTTGACTCGTTACAAATTCAATTTCATCAGTCTGATATATATAAGCTGAAAATGCTTCATTAGTTTTGCAGCTCCTCGCGAACACCTGTTATTCTGTTATTTTTCTTTAAAATTTCAAAAAATAGCACTGTATTTAATAGTAAAGGTGAAAGTAATATTCGTTCGGTCGGCTAATTGTCTGGTATCTAGCAGACAGCGAAGGAGTCTATCCCTTTTCACTAGCGCTAGCGCTAGACCCAAGGATATTATTTTTAGCGTCTGAGGTAGATGCGCGCATGCAACCAACGCCATCATCTCTCTTACTTTACCGCATCAGATCCTGTGCTGTACTCAGTACACTGAGTTGGCTGAGGGCCGTATTGGAGATGTCCACGGAACGCTTGTTATTCGTGAACGAAGCGCTTTACTCGGACTGAGATAAACACAGTAGTAACATTCTATTGTAGATGTGAATTATGTACTGTAATATTGTTTGAATTTTTTATAATAGAACAAATATTGTTCTCTTTGAAGTATGATAACTTTGGAACTTTAATGTTTTAGTGAATTGTATTCAAGATGCGTATCTGAAGCTGGGTCGGAGTTCTTCTAGATCTCAGATGAGATTTCCACACAAGAGGGAAATATCGATCTAATGTCAGCTCGTAATAAAGAAACCTCGTATGTTTAAGACGACTCGTAAAGTGAAAGTAACCGAATTGTGAGCCATTTTTTAAACTTTAATATTTTTAAATTATCTAGTGCGTTTCATCGTAAGTGTATAATACGGTAACAGACTAACCCTCGAAAATCCATAACTAGTACTTAGCGAGTTTGGAACCTTTCTCGAATCACTGATATCAGGGCGACCCGTTTCTGTAAATATCGTCGCACAGACGCCAGCACGTCTGGGTGAAAAAATCATGCTTTACATTTCTCTAAAAATAACTTGATTAAGCAATAAGGGGGGAGAAATAGAAACCAGATTGCTAGTGTATTTATTAACCTGTCGTGTTCGGCAATACGCCCGTGGTCAGTTTTTTAAGGACGCAAGCGGTTTTACCCGTAATTCAGATGGATTGTTGTTCTACTCCTCAAAGACCTGGTATGCTGGTGTTAATGAAAACGGAATTTAGTGACCCATAGCCCGTCCTGCCCGGTTTATTTTTATCTCTTTTGTCCAAATACACAGAGTTGTTAAATTTCTATATATTTCTGTGGCTGAGTATCTCGGGACGTTTAGCGCATAATAATATATAAATATTAAACTGTGAATAATTTCATTAAAGATTGATATTTGTAATTGTTTTGAATGTTTGCAAATCGTTAAAAATTAATTACCCGCGCTTGGATGAAAATGGCATGGGAAATGAATTTACTCGAAAATGCATTGGAAATTACTTTTTACCATATGAGAAGCACTGGGAAATCGAGTGTACATAAAAAATGCATTGATGATATTAACTATAAAATGCATTGAAAATTCAATGATGAACAACAGAGGAAATAAGTAATATCAGGAATTATGATCCTTAACTAGGAAGACCTGTGGTACACACAGTATAAGGATATAAATATTACATGAACTTAAAATATGTTTACTTATGAGAGGTTTTACTACTGTGGCTTCAATTATGTGAAAAAAGTATAGATAATCTTCGATTTAAAACTTTCGTCACGGTCTTGATTTTTTCTTCTAATCTTATTAGAAACAATTTACAGTTATCCATACATATATAAAAGGGCAGTTGTGTGTATGTATGTCTGGAGGAAACTACGAAAATAAAACAATTGGATCAGTCTATAAATATAATTCTTGGTCATCAGCACACCTTATCACCTTATACATAAACCTAATCCAACAAATAGTGAACTCGATGCTAACTGGATGCACCATAATTGCAACCTTGTAGCACATACTCCCCATGGTCAACGGGATGGGTAAATTCTTACATCTATTCTTATCTTATGAAACTTGTATGAGTTTAATTCCACAGGTTATTCATTAATGATACATTAATGAATAACCTGTGGAATTAAACTCATACAAGTTTCATAAGATAAGAATAGATGCTTAACTTATACGAATCTGGAAACATGAAAAATAAACAGTATTCAAAGAATCTCTCACATTATAAACTTGCGAATGAAATCCAACGGAATGAAAAAGGAAAGGACATAATGGAATTATGATTAATTAACTATATATAATTAATTCTATTAATTATAATTAATTAATAGAATCATATCAGTTTGATATATTTCTTAAGGGATTAAAAACAACCTTTTCAACAAGATATAACAGAACATAACCGAATACCTCCATAGAACCACTACTTTAAACATTGAAATCCATAATAACATTTTCTGGCATTGAATAACCCACAGAGATTGATATGCCATTAAACATAACTCAAACTCAAACTGCGAATGCAAATTATTTTACTAACAAACATAAATCTAGATTTAACTGAAGCTTAATTTGCATAAAAGATCTAGGGGTTTAGTTTTAATATCTAACTGTATTACAAAGCAATAAATGTTTTAGTCAACTAGATATTTATTTTTGTTTTTCTTTTGTCTCTTAATATTCCATTTACTGATGCTATTGAATTTATAGAGAAATGCGTATGTTTCAACAAATTTTCAGGTGCCTTTTAGCCCCCCCCCGGATAATAATTCAACAAAACTCGTGTTGTCATATTTATGTCACTGCTAAAATCATCGAGAATACTTAAAAGAGGCTCATGTAGCCTAACAGTTATGGTAGTTGAGCAGTCCATTACATGCAACAATGCACTTTGGTCCTCACTTGCGCTAAACGGGCGTTCGTACGGTTTCCCGTTGATAAATCGGCTGGCCACATCAAGCCCTAGCACATATATGATTGCCCAAACCTAATTGCCTTTATGGCCAGCCTCCAACACTTTTTTATCGTATATATGCTAGAAGGTAGTGGCTGAGAGTATTATTATCCTAACCAGGGCGTTAAATGGTGAAGTTTCAATTCTGTAGCGCTGGGGAGTGTGGAGTACCCCTTCATCATCATTACACTCAGATGTTTAAGGAAAAGTGAAAAAGAAAATTTTAATAGAAAATGGAAGTGATAATTAGTTCAGATTTAATCATAGACACAGAAATCCGATCTTTAACATCGAAAAAATGCATAGGAAAATAGAAGGACATAAATAAAAGGTGTGGGAGGACTAATTTCATGATTTTTTAATGAAATTTTTAATGAAATCCTTAATGAAGTTTATATGATTTTTTAAAATTTTTACATTTTTTTTCATTAAATTTTCTAAAATTTAAAAATGTTTTGATTCCTTAAAATTTTCATGAATTAAAAAAAAAAAAGAACTTTCATGAATTTTTTAAAATTGTAATGATTTTTTATGAAATTTGTTAAGGAAATTTTATGACTTTTATGAATTTCTTTAATGAAAAAAAAGAAGACTTTTATGAATTTTTATGCAACTAATATCTTGGGAGTGGATGCATAATAATTTGGAAACTGTCGGACGAGTTAAAGATTAATTTTGAGTCTATGGAAAAATCATTGATGAACATCTGCCTCAGCTGAATGTGTCAGTAAAGTTGATTCTTCTTTTTTCTCACAATCGTTCAAGGAAGAAATCAGAGACAGCTGCTCCCGTGAAATTTGACGCAATGACGAAAACAAAAATGAAAATGTTATCTTGTTTTCTTCATCATGTTGACCTAGATATTAAAACTCTATATAGTGATTCTTCATCATACGCAAAATGCTATATTTACCCAAACCCTCAGCCACAAGCAGGATGCGACACAGGGTCGTATTTTTAAGTGGAGACAGTTATTTCTTTAATATTCGCATCTAACCTCCTCTCTCTTTCTCACAGATATTAATGTTCTCTTTTTTGGTCAATGAACTTTCATTGAAGCTATTTAGAATTTGCAATTGTCAAGAGTTAATGGAAGAAATTATGTCTGTTATCATAAGAAATATAAACTGGTTGTAACTCAGAATGCCACAGTCAATTAGGAGAAAACAATGTGATTTATAATGGGTCATTTCGGCATTGTACTAAAATAAGATTCTCTCATAGATAGCATTATTATTCGTTTAAATCAAACCCAGTTGTGCTTCACTTAAAAATAGGACTTAGATTAGATTATTATCAAAATTACTTGATTCAGCATTAGATGACTCGAAAAGGGTTGATATGTCGTAAAACAAATGAGAAAAAACAAACAACAACAAAAAACAATAAAGCAAAAAACGAAAAAAAAACCAACAACAAACAAACAAAAATAACCTCCCCCCCCCAAAAAAAAACAAAAAACGCGCGCGTATATAACAACGTATAAACTCAGTTTTACTTGTTGACCGGTTGTCAGACCAAAGTTAAAGAGCCCAGTCTATCCTCCTATGTATACATAGCTAGAGGGAGAATAGTTGGATTTATACCTTTTCCAAGTATAGGGCATTCTATCTTGGTGTAATGGTTAGCCAAATAATATCGCATATCCATTACTACTGAATAGCGAGTTGGATACTTGCTAGATGACCCATATGTGCAACCTGGTGTCTCATCTTACCCGTGATGAAAAGTTTGATATGCCATTACACCAACCAAACTATAAATCAACCATATAACTGTGCACACACAAATGTCTATTATCATGTAGAAGTAATTATTTGAAACCCTATAAACGTTAGTATTATATAGAAATATTTCAAACCATATAAATGTTTTCAAATTATTTTTATTAGTAAGGATACTTGATATCGTAGAACTGTGCAAAAAGCAACACAAAAAGCTCTTACTAAGAAACTGCACAAAAGATATAAACATAAATGTACGATGACTGTGATTTCATAACCCCTCGGCACAAAATAACTCTAGATAGATTAATATAACAATAAAATCGATCAATCAATTAATTAACCAGATACCCTGATAAGTACCCTAAAGAAACATTGGTTCTACTTTGCTATGCGATCTATGTACCAACATGATCTGCAAAAGACGGATTTTATTTTAATATATAATCTAAATATATTATTTGTTTATCATGGTTTGAAGAAAACCGTTTTATATTTGTAAACATTTCATTTCTTTAAAATTTGAGATTAGACCGATTTGAAAATCATTTAAGAATTTCTATCTTTTAACTAATTCCATAGGTTCTTTTTTTTAAAAAGAAAACAAACTATGATAATGATGAAATTCGTTGATTTGCTTAAGTTCAAGACTTCTTTCTTTTTAGATCACCCATATGTTCCAATGTGCTCGTATTCAAGAACGATAACTGTTTGGTAAAGACCATTTCTACATTATTGATGGCTTCGATTTATCAAAAAAATTAAAAAGATTGACCGTTTACCACCGGCGTAGGTTGCATGTGAATTGTTTTCCAGGATTAAGGTTTCTTCGACATGCAATATCAAAATGCTTATCCTGATCGTTTCTAATTATAGAGTTTTAAAAGAACAACTACACAAGAAATATTTCTCGGAATCTTTGAGATGAGGCTTGATAATTAATATTATTTGTATCATTCAGACTATTGTCCTCATCTTCATTGTTAGATAACAATGAAGATGTTATATCTAGATGAAGATGTTGTTATCCAATTGGACACATAGCCTAGTGGATAAAGGAGTTAGGTTAAGACAGTTCTAAGAGACAGTTATCTCTAGATTGCAGGTTCAATCCTGGTCGGTGGCAGCACTAACATAGAATAATAATTAACACGGCATAACATCTGCACCATCTGCACCCCAGCTCTGGTTAGCCGAATGAGAACAGTGGACTGAATAAAGGGTTAGGTTCAAAGTTCCGTGATGGCTCCCGATTACAACAAGAAAGTTCCCGAGTCCGAGATGGTTGCCGAGTACGAGAAAGTTCCCGAGTCTGACAAGAAATAACTGAAGAAGGCCGGGGGTACATCGATCGAAACGTTGTACAGATAACAATGAAGATGTGGACAATAGTCAGAATAATCCAAATAATATTAATTACACAAGAAATATAAATATAAACGTACAATTAAAGGTGATTCCATAATCTCCCGGGATGACATAATCCTACATGGGTCAATATACTATTAAAATCAATCAACTAAACACGCATATCATATATATATATATATATATATATATATATATATATATATATATATACCAATTCCTCCCCACGAGTATGATTTTACACAAGGTCAATTTCTTTTGCGGAGTTTAACAGGTTTGAATTCCAAGTTTTCCTTTTAAACTGATTGCCTAAGAAAGGTAAAAGAGCTCAGTCTTCCCAACGGTTTTACCCATAGCTGTGGGTGGGTAGTGGAGCATAGTTGGATGCATATCTTCACCAAGAGTATTAGTGCCATGGTTAAATGCAAACAGCTTTGTCCAGGATTTGAACTCAGGTTGTTGAATTCATTCTCTACGATGATAACCATTAACTACGTGCGATAACCGTCAAGTCTCCTTGAAAGCACTGGTTCTCGCTAGATAACAAAACTTCTACAGAGATGAGCCTGTTCAATACTTAATTGGGTGAGCTTTTAACCAACCACTGGTACTGTAAATAAACTGGGTCCTTTGATTATCAAAATTACTTGATTCAGCATTAGATGACCCTAAAAGGGCTATGTCGTAAAACAAATGAGAAAAAACAAAAAACAAAACAAAAAACCCCCAAAAAACAATAAATAAAAAAAAAACAACAAACAAAAATAACCTCCAATCCCAAAAAACGCGTGCGTATATACCAGATATACAACGCTGGAGGTGTGTGATCTAATGGTTAGAGTCGTAGGAAATGGATTCGTCGACCCGAGTTCAAATCCTGGACTAGGCTGTTTGAATTTCACATACACTTGGGAAAGGTATGCATTCAACTGCATTCCGTCCAGCTATGGGTAATTAGTAGGGCAGACTGGGTTCTTTAACCATGGCTATGTAACCAGTCAAGGAGAATACTCTGAATTGAAACCTGTTAAATTCCACTTAAGAAATCGACCTTGTTTAACCTCCTACTCGTGCGGAGGGGTTGATAGACACACACACACACACACACACACACACACCACACACACACACACACATATATATATATATATATATATATATATATATATATAATCATTACACTAAAATCAAAATCTTAGTTTGTGAACTGTTGTTTTGTAAATTATTTCTAGCTTTTTGAATGTATAGGTTTTTGGACCATATGAGCCTTAGGCACTCCTTTTGTAATCTCGATTCATAAGAACATGTTTTTCATTTACATCGTCAATATCCTGTTGTTTGTTAACAGACGATTTTTAGAATTTTAGAGGTTTTTTAAATTATAAAACTAACCCCTAATCCCAAGCCCTAACCCCTAACAAACAACCAGATTTTGAGGGTGTAAATGAAAAACATGTCCTTATGAATCAAGATCGCAAAAGGGGTGCCTAAAGGTCATATGGTCCAGATGTTTTTAGCAAAGTTGTTACTAAAGCGCATTTTATTAGGACAATATTAGTTGAATCAACTGTCTCGACTTTAAATGTTGGTGTCAACCTTAAGAATTCTCCGGGCAATTCAGGACGACTAAATAATAACTTGTCAAAAGTAGCCATTGTGAAATTATGTTACTGGCTATCATTATGATCAAAAAACAACTATTAAAAAAAAAATAAACGGAAAATAGCAAAATAATACAATCAAGAAAATCCTCTTCGAGTGTATTTTCCCCTGGGGTAAGAACTACAAAGATACGATCAAAATTTTGCACAAACAAGTTTCACAATAAACACTAAATCAATAATAGCGAAGAAAATAAATAAAAATAAAAAAAATGCGGGAGGAATTGAAAGTGTCTGTGAGCAAAGAAGATAGGAAAGATGTTCTCTTGAATGTTTTGGGAAATT
>CM042138.1:1493454-1545954 GCA_023376005.1 Doryteuthis pealeii | reverse complement strand
TGATCACGCGACACTAACTGGCTGTCTATCACTTTAGGCAAGGTAATTTGAAAAAAAAAAACGTAATTAAA
This sequence comes from Doryteuthis pealeii, assembly GCA_023376005.1. Classification (NCBI taxonomy): domain Eukaryota; kingdom Metazoa; phylum Mollusca; class Cephalopoda; order Myopsida; family Loliginidae; genus Doryteuthis; species Doryteuthis pealeii. The sequence continues at coordinate 1,545,883 of CM042138.1, read as the reverse complement.
TCTTATTCCAATCTAACACGGTGTGAAATACGTTCGTATTATGAAGAGATGATAGGATCTATTTGTAGAGCAAGAGAGATTAAAAAAAAATACTTGTAAAATAAGCAATTGATATCGTCACGATATTTAGCAGATTATACTTTTTCAGTTATTGAATTGATTTGATAAGACAATATAAAATGGAAATAGTTTTTTTCAATTAAGTAGATTTATCTTTTATTGAAACTAGCGACAGTATGCACCCTCCGTTGGGCGCAAGTATTTATAACTTTAATGCAATAAAATAATCAATTAAATTAGAAAGAGTAACGAAACTAAATAAGAACACATACAAATAAAACATTATTTTTGTTTCTTAACAAAATTATACGTGATAACATTTCTCTGAATGTTTGAGATGAGGCTTGATGATCAGTATTATCTGCGTTATTCGGACTATTGTCCCCATCTTCATTGTTATTTGTACAACGTTTCGGCCGATATGCCCTCCGGCCTTCTTCAGGTATTTATTGTCGGACTCGGAAACCTTTTCCGAAAAGAATACATGATACGTGATACATGAAGAAGGCCGGGGGGGGGCATGTCGGTCGAAACGTTCTACAGATAACAATTAAGATGAGGACAATAGTCCGAATAACGGAGATAATAGTAATCATCAAGCCTCATCTCAAACATTCAGAGAAATAGAAGGGATGTAATCAAAGAATAGAATATTTGGATGCTTAATACTTTTAATACTTGTATTGCTAAATTATTCTAATTTGACTATGAAAATAAAATGGGGAATTAAATCCGATAGTATGTTGAAATATATAAAAACACAAAGTGTTCCAAAAGATTAATTTATTTTTGACGCTATGACGTTTCTGTTTTTGCAACCTTCATCAGGATACGTGGACGTGAAAGTCGTAGAAACCGAAAAATTATAGCGTTGAGATTACCATCAGGAATAAATTCATCTTTTGGAACATTTCATGTTTTTCAATTTTTCTAATTAGACGATTTAGTTAAATTAAACAACAGTGAACAAACTTACTGTTATTTTGTTTTGTTAACGGATTCCTTTTAAGATTGCAGGGTGTAATTGTTGCTCATATTTATTGAAATAAATCCAAATAGTTAGAAATCAATAATTCCAAACAAATATTTATCAAAATTGATTACTTAAGATCAATATGAACATTAGCTTTCCCATTCACACCGTAAACCGCCAGTTGTATATATAAATGCATTTGCATGGCATTAGTATTTAGGTGAAATGTTATTGATAATATAAATAAAATGAAATCGTATTATTTTGATGTAAATAAATTGGGGATTTTGATTTTGAAGATTATGTAATTACGGTTGAATACGTACGCATAATCTACATTATAATAAGATTGACTCAATGAGTTTAACGGCATATCAACCTGTCTAGTGCTATTTTATGCTTAGAGGGAAAGGAATCGCGTACACTATAGGTTCATATTTTCATTCTTATACCGTTGCTTTGGAAGATTATTTTTGCACATAATGAATATGAATAACTATAAAACAGTTCTATTTTACCCATATTAGGACCTTAAGAGGCACGGCCACTCCGGACCAGTAGACCTGGGAGTAATGACTATGAAGGTGTACTTCACGCATCTCTGATCCCTACAACTAAGAGCTTCACCATCAGATGCAGTTTAGTATCAAACACAGTAAGCCTGTTTGAATATCAAACAAAGAGTCTGAATAATTATATCAGGATTTTTATAAGTTTCTATATGTGACCTTTTTTTGGTAAAGAAAAAACAAAATGAATTCTTAATTCTGCTAAAAATGTCTATATTATGAAATTTTTAGCAGACACAATTCCGTAAGTATGTGACGTCCAGCAAGGATTGAACTGACTATTCAGTAGTAATGGATTTATGAGACTATCTTGCTAACCATTACACAATGACGGGACCTCGTTTTCTTTACCCAACCTGTTCGTCACAGGTAAGATATGGTACAGGATCGAAAGCAAAGGTCATCTAGCGAGTATTAAAATTGCTATTCAGTAATAATGTGAGTCTAACTTGCAAACCCTTACATCACAATGGGATGCTATTAATATTTAAAAAAAATGTAAACATCAAAAAGAGACTATTCCTAAAATAAACTAATATTATAATAGACAAACTGTTAGCTTTTTTTAACATTAAATATCCAATAAACGAATAATTTTCTTGTAGAATAACACTAATGGTTCTTGTAAAGTCAGATTGGATAAAATGGGAACAAACGTCGCAAATTGTTTTAGTTGAGATCAGAACAGGATATCAATAGTTTCCAATTCGAAGTATGTCAACTACTTAACGGCTCTTTATTGTCGTTCATATCTTTCTGAATAGCTGCACATGCGCATATTTATGCAAATATACGAGTGTAGCTGCAAGGATTGTCACCCCAACAAAACATTCACTTTCATAACATATCCAGTCATTATACAACTTAGTAATGCTATCTTAGTCTGCCACAAGTCTAGAGGTAGTTTAGAACATTTCCAAAGGTTTTAGCCGGAAAGTGAACGTAGGGCTGCAGTTCGAACTCGCTTACTATGATGTCGCAGTCCAGCACGTTAGCCACTACGCCAGGGCGACTCTCCCTCGTAGTTTATATAATGCCAAGGCCATACTCGTTGAAAAATAATTGTGGTACTGTGAGAGGTGGGGGTTCAAACCATTCCCAAAGGTATTTATCTGAAAGTGAACATGATCGCGAGATTGGAGTTCGACCTCACTTATTTGATGTCGCTGTCCAGCACGTTAGCCACAACGCCACGGATACTGTCCACTGTATGTTATATAATTCCAAGACTAACCTTGTTGAAGGACAATAGTGGTACTATCTAACCCATAGTTGGGAAATGAGTGGGATTCAAACCATTCTTAAAGGTATTAAACTGAAAGTGAACGTAACACAGGACTATATATATATATATATATATATATATATATATACACACATATACATATATATATATAACATATATATATTATATATATATATATATATATATATATATATATATATATATAGTCCTGTGTTACGTTCACTTTCAGTTTAATGCCTTTAAGAATGGTTTGAAACCCACTCATTCCCCAACTATGTGTTAGATAGTACCACTATTGTCCTTCAACAAGGTTAGTCTTGGAATTATAGTTCAATTCCCGGACGAAGCTGTTGGAATTTCACATGGGGCTAATACCATTGGGAAAGGTATGAATCCAATTCTCCCTCCAGCTATGGGTAAATAGCAGGGCAGACTGAACTCTTTGACCATGGCTAGGTAACCAGTCTAGGAGAAGGAAAACTCTGAATTCAAACCTGTTAAACTCCGCTTAAGAAATTGACCTTGTGACGCATCCTGCTCGTGCGGAGGGGTTGGTAAATATATATATATATTGTTGATATAATACACCTAAATTTATAGACTAAGCGGTCACGTGGTTTGTACCTCAGCCAACCAACAACCCGAATACGTGGCTTGTTAACTACTTAATCGCTGATACTGAGAGATGTATATTTGCAATCGTTGACGAAGGACTGAGGAGCATCAAGGAACAACCAAAGGATTATTTACTAAGGATCGCGCTCTGATTAACACAAAGGATTTCCGCTGGACAATCGCTGTTGCTTGAAGCCTAAGGGATGGTCACTAAAATCGTAACAACTCCTCCAATTCATGGTACGACAAAGAAAAGGATTTCACAAGCGATATCGTTTTTTTTCTTCTTCTTTTCTATTTCGTCGTTTATACCTCCCCTTTAGAGCATATTTACATATCTGTGTATTAATGCAAATATAAGAGTCTACATGCCAGCTAGTCACCTGAAAAAAACATCCCCTCATAACATTTCTAGCCATTCTACAGTGTTACAAGGGGTTTGTACCTTTTCCAAGAGTATTAGTCCGAAAGTGATCGTAATAGTAGGACTGGATTTCGAACTCGCTTACTACGATATCGCAGTCCAGCACTTTAGCCACTACACAACGTGGACTCTCCACAGTCATGGTAAGACAAAGAAGAGAATTTCGCAAGCATAAAAACATTAATCACCAAGTGATATCAGTTTTTTTTCTTCTTTTTCTTCTTTTCTATCTTCAGTGTCGATAACATTTCGGTTTTGCTAAGTATCTAAAAGCTATCATTTGGTAAACATTGGAAAAGAAGAAAAGAAAAAGAAAATGGCCAGTCTCAGATAAATTATCAAAATATTTTCGCGTGTAGACTGAACACAACCATTCGCCATTTACGAAGTCCTAAAAATATCGAAAGAAACAACTGCCACAGAATTCCTGGAAAACAATTCATCAACAGCGCCATTTTCATATATAAGTAGATAGGACGTATGAACGCAATTGAAATGTTGTCATTACAGAATATTCTGGACATTAATAATCTATAAGATATATGAAAAGCTAGACTCACCAGTAATGCGCAGTCCATTATTCTACACCTTTTTAGGGTCGGTTTAGCTCAGTCGACAGAGCGTCCGACAAGGAACCACAAGGTTCCTGGTTCGATACCAACCCTCGCCAACTCAGCGTATGAGTTGCACAGGGATCTGTGCGGTTAAGTAAGGAGCTGGTGGTAGGCGAGGCGCTCCACCTCAGACACAAAAACAATCGCCTTGGTCTAGCGCTAGTGAAAAGGGGATAGACCCCCTCGGTGACTGGCTGATACTGATTTTAGGCCACCCCGACGACTTATCATATATCTTTCTCTTTTATCGGAATGTTTCGGTTGCCATGCTCTAAGGCCTTCCGAAAGATTTTTTCTGATATCCAGATGATTATGTTTTCAAAATTTGTTAAGTTGTGTTTTTAGTGATTATGAGGAAATACAGTGGTATCTTGACTTGCGAGTTTAATTCGTTCAGCTAGTAACTCAATTTGATCGTATATCCAATCAATTTTCCACACTGAAATAAACTGAAATGCCATTCATTAGTTTCAGCTCCTCCAACACCTTATTCTGTTATTTTCTTTAAATTACAAAAAAAAGTAAATTCGTTCGGGCGGCTAATGTCGGTATCAGCCAGATAGCGAAGGAGTATATCCCCTTTTCACTAGCGCTAGCGCTAGACCAAGGATATTATTTTTAGCGTCTGAAGTGAAGCGCCACACCAACCATCATCTCCTTACTTTACCGCACAGATCCCTGTGCTACTCATACACTAAGTTGGCGAGGGCCGGTATTGAATGAGGAACCTTGTGATTCCTAGCCGAACGCTTTACCGACTGAGATAAAACAGTAAAATCTATTGTAATGAATTATGTACTGTAATATGTTTGAATATTTTTTATATAGAAAATATTTTTCTTTGAAGTAATAACTTTGGAAACGTTAATGTTTTTAGTGAATTTATTTACATAAGCATATCTGAAGCAGGGGGATTCTTCAGATCTCAGATTTCCACACAAAGGGAAAATCGACTAAATGTCAGCTCGTAATAAAGAAACCTCGTATGTTTGGCCACTCGTAAGTGAAAGTACCATTGTACATTTTTTAAACTTTTAATTTTTTTTAATATCTAGGCGTTTCATCGTAGTGTAATGACTAACAGACTACACTCGAAAATCCATAACTAGTACTTAGCGAGTTTGAACCTTTCTCGAATCACTATACAGGCGACGTTCTGTCAAATCCGTGCCGGACGGGTTGGGTAAATATCTGTTTTTATTTCTAAAAATAACTGATTAAAAAAAGGGAAAATAAAACAATTCTATGTATTAATTCAACCGGTTTGCTTCGAGCAATAAGCGACACAGGGTCAATTTTTAAGGAGATCAAAGCTGGTTTAAATTCAGAGATTTTTTCTCAGAGACTGGTTGCGTAAGAAAGACGAAATTTAGTGACCATAGCTATCTTTTATTTAATTCTTACAAATTTCAATAAACTCAAATTTCTAATATTTACTGTGCTGAGTATCTCGCGTTTTGGCGACGAATATATATAAATATTAAACTGAAAATTTCATTAAAATTGGACAATTCCCTGATATTTTGTAATTGTTTTGAATGTTTTGAAATTTAAAATAATTAATTACCCGCCTTGAATAAAATTGGACATACCTAAATAAATGCATCGGAAATGATTTTACTAGGAAATGCATTGAAAATTACCTTTACCATAAGAATGCACTGGAAATGAGTTTTACTATAAAAATGCATTGGAAATGAGTTTTACTATAAAAATGCATTCGAAATGATATTTACTATAAAAATGCATTGGAAATTCCAATGATGAAAAACAGCCAGGAAAATGTTTATCAGGGGATTATGATCCTTAACTAGGAGGACTTGTGGATACACCACAGTATAACGATATAAATATTACAACATTTGATATGTTTACTTAAGAGCTATTACTAAATATTTCAATATGTAAAAAAGTATAATAATCTTGATTTAACTTTCTCACTCTTTTTTTCTTTCTATCTTTCCTTTCATATTTTCATTATGTTCGATTGAAACAGATTAGCGTTATTGCTTCCGCGTGCTCACTGTCTCTTTATATATTTCACTTATTCTCTTTCTTTCTTTTGCATATTTTTCAGTGAAGCATATCCTTTATCTTCCCATTCATCATTTATAATATAAAGCGGAATGATCCCTTATTTAGCTGAGGTGATGACGCACACAAGGAAAATAATTCTGCGTATAAGCAACAGCAGATAATCAGGATTTGCAGTTTTGCATTTCATCTCGGACGGTCTCATTTTTAAGCAGAAATTGTTGCAAGATGAAAACAGTCGTAAAATTAAGGAACACAAGTATTATTATGTAGATTAATTATTCGGACTAATTAGTTTGTTTCTAGCATTTTTACATATTCGACGTTTCAGCCGCTGTACACTCCGAAACGTTTGCAGAAACAGCGTAATGTATTCAACCTGCCCCACCGCCACGAGCAGGATGTGACACTAGGTCAATCTTTTAAAGCGGAGTACAGTTGGTTTGTATTCAGAGTTGTATTTCTGCTAGACTGATTGCCTAACTAAGGCTGAAGAACTCAGTCAGCCATAATTGGGGGTGGGGGAGAGAACAGATGAATTTTTGCCCTCCCTAAAAAAGGGTATTAGTGCAAAGTCAAACGCAAACAGCCTTGTCACGAATTTGACCTCAGGTCACCGATTCCATTTACAAAGACGATAACCGTTACGCTGAGCGCGTCTCTCTCGGTGTAAAAAAATGTGAGTAGAATAATAAAAGATGTTCTCTTAGACATTTAGTTGTATATGCAGTTCAGTATTTCTATCAGCTGAAGAGGCCACTATCACTGTAATAATATGCTGTAATTTAGAGAGAGAGAGAGAGAGAGAGAGAGAGAGAGAGAGAGAGAGAGAGAGAGAGAGAGAGAGAGAGAGAGAGAGATCTAATGCAAACATCGGACACTTGGTGCTGTCAACATAATTTACCAAGGGTCATAACAGAGAGAGAGAGAGAGAGAGAGAGAGAGAGAGAGAGAGAGAAGAGAGAGAGAGAGAGAGAGAGAGAGAGAGAGATTCCATGCTCTCATCACACTTTTTGTTGTTTTTTTTTACATTTTATTTCAACCTTTGTGAGTTATTAATTATCAAAGTCTTTATTGTAGAAAAGCCGTAGTGGTACTATTTACCCTATGGCTGGAACACACACGGTTATGATGGGGTTGATGATCTAGCTGTCATATATATATATATATATATATATATATATATATATAGAGAGAGAGAGAGAGAGAGAGAGAGACTATTTCATGCAGCGACATCACATTTTTTTACTTCCTTTCTTTTTCTTTACAGACTAATATTTGTAGAACGTATGGAGGCGTGTGAAGACATGATTAGAATGGCAGGAAATAGACTCATCCACGTGAGTTCAAACCCTAGACGAGACCGTTTGCATTTCACATGGAGCTAATACCCTTGGGAAAGGTATGCATCAAACTACAGTCTCTGCAGCTTTGTGTAAATAGTAGGGCAGACTTGGACCTTTAACTTTGGTTAGGTAACCAGTTTAGAAGAAGGAAACTCTGAAGTGAAACCTGTTTAAAATCTGCTTAAGAAATTGACCATGTGTTGCATCCTGCTCGTGGTGAGGGTTTCGTAAATATATAGATATGTGTAGAACTTATTCTACTTTTTTTAATCAGCGCCTTCCTTATTTTTTTGTCCCAAGACTTCAGTTGCTATATGTTTCGGACTTTCAAAACATTCTAGAGGCCTTAGTCGTTTAGTCTTTTTTTATTACGCTGTCATGTTTTCGAAGCGAATTCGAAAAAAAAAAGAAAAAAGAAAAGAAAAATTATTGCTACACTGCGTCGTTCAGAAGTGACAAAAACATAACGGAGAAAGCGTTGTGATAAAAATCACGAAGATAGTCATAAAAACATATATAAAATAAAATAACTATTTGATCACGGTTCTTTATTTAAAAAATAAACGACTCCGAGTTTTTCTATAAGTGTATAAGTCTATGCATCTGCTTAAAGATATTTACGTGTTTTTCTGGACTTCATATATCATATAAAGTTCTGAACATATGATAAATACCTTAGTCTAAAATACAAGGACATCACAAGTGACAGCAATAAAAAGAATGATAGCATTAGTCGATTCAATATATCAAATGATATATACTAAACTTACGTGTACGTAATTTACGTATTAAAACGTTTGATATGATTACTTAAGAGCTATTGTTATATGTTTCAATGTGTAAAAAGTATAATTAACTCTCTCACACACCTTTTTCTTTCTTTCCTTCTATTCATCTTTTCATTGTGTTAAATTGAAACCGATTAGCGTAATCACTTCCGCATGATTACCACCTCTCTCTGTCTTTCCACTGCTCTCTTTCTTTCTTTCTTCTTATATTTTTTCTGTGTAGCATGTTCTGTTTCTTCCCTTTCTTTCTTTATGGTCCCTTGTTTAGCTGAGGAGATGACAATCATGAGAAATAAGTATTTGACGGATAATCAACACCAGATAATAAGAATGTACATTTTTGCCTTTCATCTTGGACAATTTGGACGATCTCATTTTTAACCGGAGGGTGTTGCAAGATGATAACGTTCTGAAGATTAAGGAACACGTATATATATATATATATATATATATATATATATATTGGCTTGTGAGTTCAAAATAGTGCGGTCAGGGTAATACACACTCACACACATACACACATACACACACACACACACACACACACACACACATATATAATATATATATATATATATATTATATATATATATATATATATATATATTATATATATTATTAACCTGACCGCATCGTTTGGAACTCACAAGCCACTGTATCCTTGTTGACACTTCCCTCTCCTCTCTTCTTTTTCCTCACACCTTTTGAAACTTCCACCCCCTCCTCTTCTCACCCTCCCTCCACTTTTTCAATATATAAACAGACTGTTGTTCATTCTCAAATAAATCTTCTGACGAAGGTTCGTGAACATAAACACACACACACGCACACACACACACACACACACATTATATATATATATATATATATATATATATATATATATATATATATATATATATATATATCAGTAATTATCTATTAACTGTGTTCCCTTTGCTGCAGCAATGCTAAGTAAAGTGAGATGTTAAATGCAGATTTTGTTTTGTATTATTTATTTATTTATTTATTCTTTTCTTTATCTCTATTATGTGAGTATCTGGTTTAAGAACATCTGGCTTGATGGAGTTAATATAAGAATCGACCTGTTACAATACGATACCAGATAACAACTAATTCCATATAACTGGAAAAAAAGTTCCCCTTAACTTAATCCCTAGTAATAATCTACATCCCCATTGTGATTATAATCAATTTTATCGTTTCCTTATTCTCTACTTTACTTCATTTTCTTCTTTTTCAAATATTTCCCCCCTCTCTTTATTAAGTCTCTTTCTCCCTTCCCTTCCCTCTTCGATCTCTTTCTCTCTCACTCTTACTCTCTCTCTCTCTCTCTCTCTCTCTCTCTCTCTCTCTCTCTCAGGCGTTGTATTCTTGTTTCTCTTGGAGATACTAAGGCAAAAAGCAGTCGACAGTCGAGAGTCCCTAGCGATCAGATATTCCGCCAACTAACATAACACAACACGACAGTAATCCAGAGATTCTTGTAGGCAAAATCTTATCCAACCAATTCGACTACATGTAAGCCTGGGGGCGAAACTTGCACACAGACTCCGCGAAGGGAACCTAAATAACCCCAAACAAAAGCATTTTGCTTTTTACTACCGACGTTATTTTCTATCTGTGGGTGCTTTTATCTCTTGCGGTTCTAAGTTACAAGTAATACGTCTGCTCTTGGCAGAAAACAAATAAATGTACAAGCTCTACTGAGTTATTCGGTACATCGGCAAGGCAAGCTGGATTGGCGGGGGGGTGGGGAGAGGTCCATGGCGGAGAGGAGAGTGGATGAGGATTACAAAAGTTTGAGAGGCAATAATTTTGATTTGGTTGCACTAATGCCGACAGCCGTCATTTACTTATATCTCTTTCTTACTTCTTCATTCTTTCTAGATATTCACTTCCGCTTGTCTGACAGTCTGCCCCCCCCCACACTGTATCCGTGTCACACACATACACACAGACACATACATATACACACAACCTCATATATATATATATATATATATGTGTGTGTGTGTGTGTGTGTGTGTGTGTTGAAAAGAGAAATAAAGGAAAGAAATTATTGAATGGATAAAATAGGATTATTTAATTAATTTAACTTACACGTGTTTCGGTCAGGAGTTTATCCATGTGTACATTATTCTATCTATAATTAATTTTAAATAACAAGATGAAATAAAATGATAATAATAGAAAAAAATATATAAATGTTCAGCACACAAAGAAACATTTCGAAAATTTTCCGCGTTCCAATGAATTTCATTAAAAAAAATAAGGGTTTATTCTGAGGAAGGTCGATGTTTCTTTGTATGCTGAACATTTATACATTTTTTCCTATTATTATCATTTTATTTCATTTTGTTATTTAAAAATAATAATAGATAGAATAATAAATAAATAATAATAGATAGAATAAAGTACACATGGATAAACTCCTGACCGAAACACGTGTAAGTTAAATCGATTAAATAATCCTATTTTATCCATTCAATACCTTCTTTCTTTTATTTCTCTTTTCAACATACCGTCGGATTCACTTCCATTTTCAATTTACACACACACACACACACACACACATATATATATATATATATATATATATATATAAGTCATCCACAGACACCGTGTTTCGACGTTTCACGTCTCTTTAGTGTGGCAAGACACGGCAAATACCTCTGACCAAGAGCGAAACCCGAGTCTCTTTTCCTCAGCCCGATACGTTAACCTCTCGGCTATTTGACAGCTGCCGTTAAGAAACTGTGTTTAAACTATTAAATATTTGTTCATATATTTTACGATCGCTCGTGAGATCCAGTCTATAAACAACAGACGATCATTGCTTTATGCTTGAAGTGAAAATTTTTTTAAGTCACCTCTAGAGAGCTCTACCGGGTTTTGGAAGCATATAATATCTATCTATCTATCTATCTATCTATATCTCTCCCCCCTCTCTCTCTCTCTCTCTCTCTCTCTCTATATAATAATATATATATATATATATATATATATATATATATGTATATATTAATGTGTAGGCGATTGGTGTCATGGCTAAAGTCATGGGAAATGAGCTCATCGACCTGAGTTCAAATTATAGGCGAAGTTGTTTATATTTAACATAGTGCAATTGGGAATGGTATGAATCCGCCTACTCCCCCTGTAGCTATGGGGAAACTGTGTCACATCCTGCTTTCGCGGAGGAGTAAATAAACATATATATATATTAATATATCAATAATGTTGACATATTGTTTGCTTTATTTATAAATAATCTGAGGAGCGGAGTGTAATGGTTATCGCCGTAGGATATGAACTGGGCTTCCTGAGTTCATATCGTGGACGAGGCCGTTTGCAGTTCACAAAGCGTTAATACTCTTGGCAAAGTATGAAACAAAACTATTCTCCCAGCAGGTATGGGTAAATAGAAAAGACTTGACTCATTAACCTTGGCTAGATAACCAGTCTAGGAGAGAGTAAACTCTGAATTCAAACCTTTTAAATTTCACTAATGAAATTGGCCTTGTGCCATATCCTACTAGTGTGTAGGTCTTGGTAAATGCATATATTTATGAATAAGGCGTGCTCAATAATGATGACAGAGAATATGTAGATTTAGGTTCGAATGGAGGCAACTGAGTTAATGCAGACATCAGACACTTGGCGCTGTCAACATGATTTACCAAGGGTCATAACAGACACACACACACACACAGAGAGAGAAGAGAGAGAGAGAGAGAGAGAGAGAGAAGAGAGAGAGAGAGAGAGAGAGAGAGAGAGGAGAAGAGAATCCATGCTCTCGTCACACCTTTTTGTTGTTGTTTTTTTAAACATCGGACACTTGGTGCCGTCAACATAATTTACCAAGGGTCATAACACACACACACACACATACACACACACACACACAGAGAGAGAGAGAGAGAGAGAGAGAGAGAGAGAGAGAGAGAGAGAGAGAGAGAGAGAGAGAGAGATTCCATACTCTCGTCACACCTTTTGTTGTTTTTTTAAAATTTTTATTTCAACCTTTGTTTGTTATTAAATATCAATGTCTTTATTGTAGAAAAACCGTAGTGGTCCTATTTACCCTATGGTTGAAACACACACGGTTATGATGGGGTTAATGATCTAACTGTCATATATAACAGACGTTGGGGGCACGTGGTGTAATGGTTACGTTCATAAGAAATGGACACAGCGAGACAAGTTCAAATCATGGACGAGGCTGTTTTCATTTCTCATAGCGTTAATACCCTTGGGAAAAGGTACAAATCCCACATCTTCTCCCCCCCCCCCCCGCCTAATAGTAGGGTAGACTGGCCTCTTCAACCTTGATTAGGTAACCAGTCTAGAAAAAGGAAAACTCTGAATTCAAACATATTAAACTCCGCTTGAAACGACTTTGTGTCGCATCCTAATCGTGTAGAGAGGTTGGTAAATATATATAACATACGTTTCATACAAGAAGCTGCCGTGAAACATCTATATATGAAATTTACAGGGTGTCCACAAAGTCTGGGTACATGGAGATTTCACTATTGTATTTATTTATGTTATTTTTCCGAGAAGGTAGATATGATAATTTAGCAGTAAATAAAATCATAACATAAACAATTAAATATAAGAAATAATAATTTTCCAGTAGCTAACGTGCTGAACAGCGACATGGAAGTAAGCACTTTTGAATTACAGTAACGCTATTAAGTTCCCTTTCAGACAAAAATGATTGGGAAAAGTATTAACCCCTGTAGTTTTCCAGCTATGAGTTACATACTAACACTAATGTTCTTCTACAAGGATGGATTTGGTATTAAAGGTTGATATCTCATTAAGGATAGGAATCAAAACAAAATCAAAACCATTTTCCTTTTGTTTAGATTAAATAAAACATCCTTTACTTTACTAAATTCATTCATGTTATTTTTTTCTACCCAGATTGAATGATGGATCTGTCTAAAGAAGAAAGAATCGAGATAGTTCTCTTAAGTGGATGAGAGGGATGGTCTTATCGCAATATTTATTAAATTAAATTAGATTAAATAAAAATTGTTTTGTTTTAAAGTTATGTGTTAATCCCCATGTACCCAGACTTTGTGGACACCCTGTAGAGAACGAAATGATCGTTAGATTTTACTCATTCAAAATAAAATTCGCTAAATAAAAGATACATTCATAAAATCGGAGACACAAAAAAAAGAAAACAACATTCATTTAAAGAAGAGACAAAAGCTAACTCAACATGACATGATATTTTCCTGGAAATTGGTCACAGTTAAGAACCTCTTTATATTCTTAAAGAATGTTACGTGACAATTTCAAAAAAGATTGTTGCCTAGAGTGACAACAACTTCTCCGTTTTTGGTTCAACTGGTATCCGCCCCTCCCCCGTACCGTACCGTACCACACCGCACCGCACCACCCCCTAGCCTTAGATCCATTAGTCTTGCATTTCTTTTTCCAACTGAATCTTCCTTATAACATTTTCCTTTGGAGAACGCCTTTTTTGTTGTTGTTGTTGTTACTTGTTCTTTTTCTTAATCCCTTCATTGCGGCTATGTCTCTTTCGTTGCCGTGATCAGGAACCAATGTCACATCCAATTGATATGAAAAGAAATTAAAACAAAGTACCCAATTACTGGAAAATAACATTTTAAAGCATCATGCAAAGATCGTAGGAGTATTAGAAAACTCAAAGGATTTTCGATATAATGGAACTTGATTAAGAATGTCAATTTATGGTAATTCAGACACTCGACCAGGGCCTGGAAATAAGTCGTGCGGTTAGATCAGTAAACTGGAGGAGACGACATCTAAGGTTGAATCCTTTAAAAGTCTCTTTTAATTTGTTCCGCTTCTGTGAATGGGGCTTAGAATTCAGTGACAGCATCCCCTACAAATGGGCAAGGCTCCTCTCCTCCAAAATATGATGTATTAGTTCAAAAATAGTAGGTTTGTAAACTACTTAATATGTAAATTCTCTTAAAAGCACGAGCCCTGTGAGCGAGGCTTAGAATACGCTGACATCTCTACCCTGTAGAGGATGAAGACCACACCCTTCAAAGAAAGGAATGAGCTGGGTATGACACTATACTTCATCTAATAGTATGGATCCAGTTCTGGAGATATGAGGGGTGTGGAGTACCCTTTCATTGTCATTACTCCCAGGTCTACTTTTCGTTTATAAGTAAATAGAAAGCAAAAATAAAATTATCATCATTATATCATGCTGATAACACGGGTTTCTTTACTCTCTCTCACTCTCCATCTATCCCTATCGGCATCGCTCATGGTAAATCCTTTTGACGGCATCCAGTGTTCGTACAGAGCTGATGAATATAACTAACTCCGCTATTGAGCTCGTCCTTGATTCTCCGGTAATGCCCATCTATCTTGCTCGTTTTATCTGGATATTTTCTGATACATGAGGCAAGTGGCCCTACACGTGTTTTTGTGGGATGTTGCTTCCAAAATTTCTTCAGGACAGCGCGCAATGTCCTTGTTTAATTATAATCTTTTTTTTCTATGCGCTTCGTTAAAATCCAGGCAGTTCAGCCATATAATAGTACTGACACAGCTATAGTTTGGAAGAATTCTATTTTTATTTCATCACATTTTCATATGGTCGAAAACCTCCATATATTTCCTGTGAGTATGTTGACATCGCTATCAGTAGAGAGGAAGTTCTCGTGGTGTAGCGATAAAATATTTGGACTGCAACATCGTAGTAAGCGAGTTCAAACCCCAGTCGCGTTATTATGTTGCGACCGGTAGTATAAAAAGCAGTACCACAAAATAAAATATTTTCTCTGAGACCCTCCAGCCGTCAGAGATGTTAAGTTTTTAAGGTCCATAATTGGCCAGTTGATTCTAGGTAGAGAGTCCTCCGATTTGGTTCCTTTGGTAATCCTCTCAGGTAGAGAATTCTAAGTTCCCTCGTAGAAGGTTGCCAGTAGACTGAGAAAGAATCAGCGCTTAAGTAATATATCAGCCAGGCAGTATGGCAAGCGATTGGCTAAGGAATAGACCACATGATCTCGCCTAGTCTATAAGTATAGGCGGGGAACTAGCATACACCTTATATCCCAAAAATTCCAGCAAGAGAAAACACACCACTTGTGTCTCCTGTTTTGCTACGACGGGTCAGGGCTTTATTCCCTAAGTGAATTCCGTGTAGCTGTAATACGAGAGCTTTCTCAGCCTTCGGCTTAACAGGATTAACACAGACCAGTATCGTCTTTTGTCTACAGAAGTAGGAACTCGTTCTTTCTAAACCAGTTAGAACTTTATTTTGTATTCAGCCGCCTCAAGACTTTACCAACAGACGTCCTTATCCTGTTAGGTGATTCACATACACAGATGAATTATTTGTATTTTCTATCATGTTTTCGTATTATTTCTCTTGATTAGGGTTAGACAATAAAGTCCACTTGTCATCACTTGCGTTGGGATTTGTTCAATATTTATACAGTTTGAGGAAATGATAATCAACCAATTATCGTTATTCAACACTACGTCTAATTTTCGTATACAAAAATGAATATGGTTGGTTGGTTATACGGTTGGTTGGATGTTATGGCATATCAACCCTTGTTGGGTATTTTATGCCGAAGTCATTTTGTTTTATTCATTTTTAATGGGTACACATCCTTTTTTAAACTCAATTTTTTAAAGACATTCTTTACTCATTTTTTCTATCTAACCATGAGATGGACCCTAACAGATACTACCACTCCGGGTCACACTGGACATGGGAATAATGTTGATAAGGGGGTAATCCACATTCCCCAGAGCTCCAGAATTAGAACTTTACCATCAGATAGATTTTTACGTCAAACCAAGGAGACTACGACCCTCAGCCACAGCCTTCTAGCTATTATGATAAAAACGGTTTAGAGTTTGCAAAAAGGTCAATAGGGTTGGGACAATCATATAGGTGCTGGGGCTTGATAGGACCAGCCGATTGATCGCAATGGGCCTCTCCGACCGCCCGTCCAGCCTTAAGAAGGACAAAAGTGGAGTGTTGCAAGTCATGGCCTGCTCAACCACCAGGATTCCGTCCTTAAGTATTCCGGGTCGCGACCTACGGTTAGTCCTCTATAGTGGTGCATTCAGAGTATTCTACAGCCCATGTGGACTGGACGGAGAATTGATTTGAGATTAAATAACACACAAAGGTTGATAACTCTGAAGACAGCTTTTAGTGAATGAGATATTGCTACCGAATATGTGAAAGAGTCTACTAATTTCAAAATTTTACATTTAATGTTAATAAAACAGGAACATTGTTTTATTCTTCAGTAAAAAGAATAAACATTATTTAAGATAAACAAACTCTCATCCCACAAATAAGGATGAAGATCTATGAAATGTCTCAATTTATGACTATGATCCCTCACAAGGTACAACACACTTGTCGGATGAACCCCCTCTGGTGTAGTGCAATCACACTAATATGCTCACTTTCGGATTACTACCAATCGGAAAGGTATTAACCCCCTTCTTTCCTCAGCTATGAGTTGCAGAGTAACACTAATTTTCTCCTACAAGGGTGGCTTTGGTATTAAATAACACAGGGAGGTTTATATGCCATTAAGGATAGAAATCAAACCAAAACCTAAACAGTAGTCGTCGGAATGTGTCTTATGTTACCTCTGTGATTAATAAGTAAAATTGTCTTCTACAAGGGTGGACTTGGTATTAAATAACACAGGGAGGTTTATATGCCATTAAGGATAGAAATCAAACCAAAACCTAAACAGTAGTCGTCGGAATGTGTCTTATGTTACCTCTGTGATTAATAAGTAAACTTGTCTTCTACAAGGGTGGACTTGGTATTAAATAAAACAGGGAGGTTGATATGCCATTAAGAATAGAAATAAATAAAAAACAATTTTCTTCGAAATGTATCTCATGTTATCGCTGTGATTTATTAGTAAAATCGGTCATATAAAAGAATAATCCCTTTCATTCGTGGATTATTTTCCAGAATGAATAACGAAAAGTTAAATATATTTTAGGCATCTTTTAACTTAATAGATAATACAATAAAATTGGCTGAATGTCAGATATTCTTTGACTTTGAAAGCGATTCAGTCTGAGCCATAAGTTCATTTATTTACAGGAGAAATAAAAGATTGTCAATCCTAGTCAACAGGACACAGTGCCTCTGGAAAAGGGTTTGCAATAATGTCAATAGGGTTTGGACAATCATATAGATGCTATTGCCTGAGTGATCGCATAGGGACTCTCCGACCAACCGTCTAGCCGAAATAAGGGTCATTTGGAATGTTGCAAGTCATGAACTGCTCAGCCACCAGGATTCCGTCTTTAAGTAGTCCGGGTCACCACCCACGCCCACAGGTTATTCTATTAGGGGGTCTTACTATTATACTGTAGTGAATTCGCCGTATTTTATAGCCACACATAACAGGTCGAAGAATTTTAGTAGCTGAGATATTGCTACCGAATATGTGAAACGGTCGATTGATGTCAACACTTGACGTTTAATGTGAATATAAAAAAGGTACTGTCTTTTGTTCATAATTAAGAAATTGGTGTTAGTATGTAACTAATAGCTGGGAAACTACGGGGGTTAATACTAGACATGTTTAAAAAAAAATCAAACTCTCACCACTCATTTACAGAAATAGAAGACAAATAAAGATGAAGATATATGAAATTTCTCAGTCTTATGACCATGATTCCCTCACTAGGTACTAAACACTTGTCGGATGATTCCCTGTGGTGCTGGACAGTGACATCGAAGTAAGCACCTTTGATTTAAAGTAACGCTATTAAGTTCCCTTTCGGACAAAAATAATTGGGAAAAGTATTAACCCCCGTAGTTTCCCAGCTATGAGTTACATACTAACACCAATTGTCTTCTACAAGGGTGGACTTTGTATTAAATAATACAGGGAGGTTGATATGCCATTAAGGATAGGAATAAAAAAACAATTTTCGTCGAAATGTATCTCATGTTATCTCTGTGATTTATGAGTAAAACCGGTCATATAAAAGAATAATCACTTTCATTCGTGGATTATTTTCCAGAATGAATAACGAAAAGTTAAATCTATTTTTGGCATCTTTTAACTTAATATAATAAATTGGCTCAATGTCAGATATTCCTTGAGTTTGAAAGCGATTCAGTCTGAGCCATAAGATCATTTATTTACATCAGACAGTAGAAATAAAAGGTTGTCACTCCTAGTCAACACGGCACGATGCCTCTGGAAGGTGGTCAAACAATTCAACCTAAATACCTACATATGTGTGTAAGCAACTATATATTAAAAAGGTTCTCGTTATATATATATATATATATATATATATATATATATATAAACTGTTATTATGGGTCCAACGGGCGAAAATTAAATATTTTATATATATATATATATATATATATATATATATATATATATATATATATATAACATCTGAAAGATCCAGAAACTGACGGATCTTGGCACAATCGACATTTTATTATTGAAAATACTCACAAGAAAGGATAAAATATTAACATAAGAAAAAAGAAAACAAATTTACACACACACACACACACACACACACACACACACACACACACACATATATATACATTCATATATGGGAAAGTATGTAACCACCCACTATATGTACAACAATAAAAACTTAAAAAGAAAAAAACATGACAACAAGCTAAAATAATCACCATAGTAGCAAGCAAGAAGATTAATTAACATAGTAGTATGCCCAACCCCTCCAAATCAACACTAGCAATTATATATAAATAACAATCCTGTACGAGACTCTTTGCATTTCACATAGGCGCTAGTACTCTTGGGTAAGGTATGAATACATCTATTCTCCATACATCAATGGGAAAGTAGGACAAACTGGTCTCTATAAGCTTGATTTAGGCAAATATCTATAAGAAGGAAAACCCGATAAACTGCATTTAAAAATGGACGTTCTGTCAAATCCTGCTAAGGAGGAGGGATTGGGAAATACATACGTAATTTAATTACAAATAGATATACAGGAGACTATCAGCGACACAAGGTAACGATTTGTGATACTTTCTTTAGTCAACCTAGAATTACCTTTTGGATCCAAATCTCAAATTCACAACCTACAGCATATGACATATATGTATATCTGCTTGGTTGGTTCATTGGACTTTACAGCATGTCAATCCTTGTTGGGTGATTTCATTCCGATGATGTTTTGTTTTATCAAATCTTGATAGTTTTGGAATTATTTTGATATATAAGATGTGCTCTAGTTCCCCCACCAGCATACTGCATGGAAGACATACTATTTACCCCCCCCCTCACACTGGTCATAATTACAAATACGCTCACCGAAGACGGACATAGAATTACCAGACCTTTACCAATATGTGTATGGAATAAAATGCTTTGGAAAAATCTACGAATAGTAACGTTGTCTCTAGATTTTTTGCTCGAACCCCTTCTATGATCCGTGGTATAGTCAGGATCTGACATGTTGTGGATCAATTTCTGCAGAAACCGTTTTGGTTTTTCCTAAGATTTTTCTTCCATTTCGGGTCGGATGCGATTAAGAAGAAGGGTATTATATATATTAGCTGCAATAGCAGTAAGAGTTATGCCTCTGTAGTTTTTAGTGATTTCTAGGTCTCCCTTTTTGGGGACTAGAAGGATGCAGTCTTTTGTCCATTTATCTATTCTATTTTGTCTATATACTGCATTAAGCAGTATGTCATTGAACTTACCCATCTTCCATACCTCGGGGGTATTTCGTCAAGACCTTCTGCTTTTCTACCTTTTAATTTCTTTGAGTTCTTCTGTTGTAAATATATATATATATATATATATATATATATATATATATATATATATATGTGTGTGTGTGTGTGTATATATTCCTATATATATATATACAGTTTCTATATATGTATACATATATTTGTATATATGTATATATATATTAATAAGTAATGAGTATATATATGTATATATAAGCATATATTTTTTATTTATATATATGTATACGTATATTCAAATATATGTATATATATGAATATATTCATGTAGATATATATATGTAGATATGTTAATATATATATATATATATATATATATATATATATGTGTGTGTGTCAGTTATATTTGTACATATATCTGTACACAAATAAACACACACACATATTTGTACACACACACACACACACACACACACACACACACACACACACACATATATATATATATATATATATATATATATATATATATATGGGGAATGTATTACTGTCTGTTTCTCTTGATTTGTGTCTGTGATTCCTTTTTGTTTTCAACTGTTTACAACGAGGGATTTTTTGTTGATGGCCGCTAAATGCTTGATCTTTATTTCGTTCCGTCAACCAAAAACGAATTCCTCTTTACGAAACGACCGCAATAATTCCCATGATGCCTCGGGACGAATATGCGTTTGACAACTTCTTTGCAGACAACCGACAGGTCCAAATCCCTGGGGAGCTTTTAGGTAGAAAGTAAAGCTTCTGGCAAGCCACATAGGAATGTCAAAGCAATAGAAACGAAAGAAGAGAACAATAGATAAACAAGAACAAAATGTCATTAGAACAAGATTAAATAGAAACGAAGGAAGAAAATATGTTAGAAAGTTAAAGAAAAGATGGACGAAAAGAAAAGAGGAATTGAAGGGATTCATACGAATTAGAGGGGAGATAACCTATGTCTAAAAAAAATATGTCTCTGAAAATTTCTGGGAAAAGAAGGATTTTCTGTTGATGATAGAAACGTTGGAATAAAGGAAATTGTTAATGCATAAATAAAGAAAGATATAAGTTTTTCTTTGCTTGCTTGTGCATAAAAAACCTAAATCGCAGACAAAAATCGAGTAAGGAAATAAAAGAGAGAGTGGTAAAAGGACAAGAGGAAAGAAGGATTATGAATAATCAGAGATGAGTGTAAAGAAAGAAAGAAAGAAATATCGTGCACACGCACACACACGCACACACACACACACACACATATATATATATATATATATATATGTGTTGTATATGTGTGTGTGTGTGTGTGTACAGCTCCCTGTGTGGTCAGGATGCGACACAAGGTCAACTTTTTAAGCGGAGTTAAATAGGTTTTAATTCACTTTTCCTTCTCCTAGATTGCTCGCCTAAAGAGTAAGAAAATAGTAGAAAAAAGGGAGAAAGAGAGAGACATTGGTGAATATGCAATTGTTTCATAGGTGGTATTTCGTGCTCATTTCATATTACGTCGGAATGATGCAGTTTCGGATATGCTATGGGGTAACAATTCCCTCTGGAACAGCAAAATTTTGAATTAAAATGAAATGAGCTCGACAAGATTTCTGTGTAAAAATAAAAGATTCAACAGTCTTTAAAAATATCAAAAGCGCTAATGGACGGTGCCCAACGGTCCAAGACATGATTTTATCTGGTCGTATTTAAAAAAAAATGGCATGACATTAGCTTGATATGCTCTTGGTGTCACAGATCGTCGTAAAAACAGACACGGTAACCTTAGTTCAAGTCATGGATGCGGCTAGTTGCATTTTACAATGCGATAATACCCTTTTGAAAGGCATGAATCCATCTATTCTGGTGTCTTGGTGTTAAACTGCATCGAACGATAAAGTTCCAATTTCGGGGGTCTGGAGATGGCGGCACCCCTTCACCGTCATTAACCAAAAGTACACTCTGACCCAGAGTGTAGTACCTGTTAGGGTTAAATAAAAAATATAAGTTTAAAAATTATGTCTTCGGCATAAAATCGCACAACATAAGTGAAACATCCCACAAATCTAACAAACCAGACTAAATAGAACTGAATAGATTATAATCTGAGAGGCAAAAAATATTCCAGTGACGAGGAAGTGAAATCTGTAGTGAAGATGTGGCTCAAAGAACAGTCAAAATAATTTTATGGGGCAGGGTTAAATGCTCTCATTCGAAGGTGGAACATTGCTATTTAGAAAAACGGTGACTATGTGGAGAAGTAGGAATGTGGTCCAGAGAGGATCAGCTTCATTTTGATGTATGATACACAAAAATATTAAAGAAAATGGCATTACCTTTTGACTCACCCTCGTATATATATATATATATATATATATATATATATATATATATTGTTTAGACACGTCTGGTTGAATTCAGAATCATAGAAGTAACATTCTTTTCCCAAACAGATGAACCCTGCAAACTGTCTCCATTACTTTGCTACACAACAAGCACTTTTACTAATCACTTGCTGATTCATTTAGCCTAAATTCTTTGATCTGTCTAACCGCCTCACCTGATATCATTTATTACCTACATCTGTAACAACCCCTTTTAGCTCCTCCTTTTTTATAAGCCGCTCTCCTCAGCCTCATCTTCCTTTTACATTTTCATCATTTATATATCAATCTTTTTTTTAAGTTTTGAAATAATAAAAAATTCTAATTCAGTCTCTAAAACCAACAGAGGCGAAATACTAATTGTTCTTCTTATTCCATTTCCATAATTTTACTTAAATTTTGTCGAAATTTTCCTAGTGTGATTTTCTTCATATATATATATATATATATATATATATATATATATAATATATTATATATTATATATATATACCGTAATATGCAATGCGTTCGTATATATACTTATTGAATACGTGAGATACAATTGTCGATTTTTACTGAGATTTCAAAAACCGATGCCGGCCATCTTGTAGTAAAAAAAAGGTATTACAGAAAGCGTGTTTGTCGGTTTCATAGAATTAGAGAGAGATAGAGAGAGAGAGAAAGAGAGGAGAGAGAGAGAGAGAGAGAGAGAGAGAGAGAGAGAGAGAGAGAGAAGAGAGTAAAAAATCGATTCAAATCATTAATGACCCAGTCATAATGTAGGAGTTGACGAAGTACCCACAAATACACACACATACTCTCACACACACGCACACATACTCACACACAACACACACATACACATACACACTATACACACAAAAATCAGGACTTCTGACCGACTGCTATTTGAAAGTTCGACATGACATTCTGTTCGTGCCCATTCATATTTATTTTGTTTCCTACAATCCAACTATTCGTGTCGATTCTATTTTGGTAATTGATAGAAATTAGCACATTGCAAAGAATGATGAATCAATAGAAAACAAATCTTTAAAAAAAAAATAAATCCCTTAAAATTGGATTAAAAATGATCAATTAATTAGACTGAAAAATCCGGTTGAAATCGAACGGTAAAAAACCCCAGCATGTCTCAAATTTAATTGAACAGCACTCAAAATTAAACTCATTCTTTGAACGATATTTCCAATCGGAATGAGTGATTGATTAATAATTATTAACAGTTTAGTTACGTCAATGGCGATTTTATCGAAATTTTACACAAAGGAAGGCGACATTAATCAGTAGTTTGATAACCTTAGCGAAATTCATTCTTTTTCTTTCATTTCTTTTCTACATACGTTGTTATTTTCACCAATTCATACTTTTACCAATTCATATTCTGACAGATTCATGATTTTGCACATTCATAATTTTACCGATGTATGCTTTTACCGATGTATGCTTTTACCAAAATATGGTTTTTCCGGTTTATGTTTATTTTTACAAATTCATATTTTTACCAATTCATATTTTTATACATTCATAATTTTACAGATTCATGATTTTATCGATCTATAATATTACCGATTTATGTTTTTAATGATTTATCATTTTACCGAATTCTGTTTTTACCGAATTATGTCTTTACCGGTTATGTTTTTACTGTTTTATTATTCATGCCAATTCATGTCTTTACCGATTTATGTTTTTAATGATCTATTATTTTACCGAATTCTGTTTTTACCGAATTATGTCTTAACCAGTTTTATGCCTTTACCGATTTATGATTTTACCGAATTAAGTTTTTACCGGTTTATGATTTTATCAATTTATATCTTTTTATAAAATTATGTCTTTACCGATTATACGTTTTTACAGAATTATCTTTTTACCGATTTTCATATTTTATCGATTTTGCAAGTTATCTTATTAGATTGAAAAACTTAATATCATATATCCGTAGGCAAAGAATTTAGGAAAATACAACCCCCCCCCCAAAAAAAACCTATCTAACTATAAACATTCTATGTGCACAAATACGTAATCTGTAACGTAGTCTTGTTGTTGAGTGCCTTGTCTGTATCTCTTCTAATGTCTACTTCTATTGGGTTTCTCTTCTGCGTATCGTATCGTATTGGGATTCTCTGTTCTTCGTAGGGTGTTTGGTGATTCTGTTAGAGAGCCTCCCTCCGATTGGTCAATCCCTAGCGCTTGTATCATTTTCTCAATCCTATTGCCCTTATGGCTACCCCACAACCCTTTTTATCATATATGTACTAGGAGGCGGTGGTTGAATATCTTAGTGTCCTGAGTATGACGTTAAACTGGTTCTAGTGGTGAAGTTCCAATTCTGGAACTCTGGGGAATGTGGTGTACCCCTTTATTACCCTTACTCCCAGGTCCACTGTGGCCCGGGGTGGTAGTACCTGTTAGGGTCCCATTTATGCGTTAAATAGACAAAAATGAGTATTAAAAGATGTGTTTAAAAAATTTAGACTGAAAAAAATAATAATACCCGATAAGAATGATTAAATCAAAATGTCTTCGCATAAAATAACCCAACAAGGGTTGACATGCCGTAAAATCCAACCAACCTTTTATTGCATATTTAGTGTTACATAGATTTAATTTTATAAAGTTTCATAGCATTAAATTCACAATAGTTTGTGTCGTTTGTATGGCATTAAAGGGGAAATGTATTATACTGTTCTATAGCATTAGATAGACGTCGTTTCATGTTGGAAAGCATTTTATAGATTTAAACCGGTAACAAATAATAGCAATATTACCATCAATAAATAAAAGTTCAAATGGTTTTGGACGGTGTCTCATCGAGTTATAACTAGCGTAGGGGATGCAACATTGGAATGGTTGCGAATAAAATACAGATACGTTATTATTATTATTATTATTTTCACTCCATTTGAGTTTTTCACGCCAGCGTTAGCTGATGGTATTTCACTGAAGTCTCAGTGATAGAAAGTCTCCTCCGGTCTCCAGGACTCTTCTGAGTATTCTAGCCGATTGCTGCTGTGCAGTAGTATTGATGGTCTCAATTTTTCCTCTGATTTCTAAAACCTCCAAGTGCACCAACTACAATTGGTATCACTTTCACTGTCATATTTTTCAATTCTCTGGCAAGGTCTAGGTATTTATCCATCTTTTCATTTTCCTTTCATCTTCACCATGTGATCTGCTGGAACCAGTTGACATGTTCTCTTTTTTATTAATCAACACTAGGTCTGGTCTCCTGGCTGGGATAGGGTGATCCGTCTTTATCTCAAGGTCCCAGAGAATTGTATGTGCTTCATTCTTAAGAACAGATTCTGGTTTATGCATATACCATTTTGTTGTATGGTCAAAGTTAATTTTTTTGCATAATTCCCAGTGGATCACCTTCCCAACACAGTCCTGCCCAGCTTTGTATTCTCTTTGTGCTAGTTTGCTACATTCACTTAATACATGATTTACAGTCTCACCTCTGTCACCACAGAGTCTACATATTATTATTATTATTATTATTATTATTGATTAAATATCAAACGCAAAAAGATATCGCCATTTTTGGATTCTAATCTGATATTATATCTCATTAGAATTGAAACTTTCTCGATGTCACATATTTTAAAAATAAATGACGCATGACTCAGCAGCATTTCGAATTTGAAACAATATTCTATAAAAGAAAAAGTAAACACTTTTCGGGGATTAAAAAGTTAAGTTTTATTTTATTCTCACGCTGTGAAATGGTTAACGAGCTGAATAATTGCATTTCGCTCTGCCTCCTTCTTGCATATTTGTAGCGTTCCATCGACTCGAATAATCTTAATATATATATATATATATATATATATTATATATATATATATATATATATATTAGATTATTCGAGTATATATATATATATATATATATATATATATATATATATATATATACCCATGTTCCTTAAATGTACGACCGTTATCATTTTTCAACACCCTCAGCTTAAAAACAAAGCCGTCCAAAACGTCCAAAATGAAATACAATGTAAATCCGGATAATCTCGTGTTGCTTATCCGCCAAAAACTTATTTCGTCACGACAGCTAAATAATGGACTATTCCGTTTTTATAATAAAAAAGAAAGGGATGAAAAAGGAAATTCTACACAGAAAGAATATGAGAAATAAAGGAAGAAAGAGAGTAGGGGTATGATAGATAGACAAGGGAGTGCGTAGAAGCGATAACGCTTATCTGCTTCAATCGAACATATTGAAAAGAAGAAAAGAAGGAAAGAAAGAAAAAAGAATGAGAGAGTGTTAAATCAAGATAATAATACATTTTACATATTGAACTATTTATCAATAGCTCTTAAGTAAACATATCAAACGTTATGATAATTACATTATCATACTGTGGTATATTTACAGGTCCTGCTAGTGTAACCATATTTGCGTAAACAAAGAGTCCATTGTTTACCACCCTTTAACATCCCGTTAAGTATTGAGTTTTCTAGCTGATTCTGGAGCCACTGTCTATAGAATAATTATACTAAGTTCCAATTACCGTCCATTTGGTAAGACAAGGCATCAACTAGGTGTAACTGAATACGGATCTTATCTTGTTGCAATCCTACTGCAGAATGCCAGGGTTTTATGAAGCCTCATAACATCATAGAACCCATGCAGCCAATCAGGACTCAAGGAATGGAATCACTCAAATACATGAATGGACTATTCTTGAGCTCTACAAGTACCAGTTGTCTTGGGCACTTGTTCGGTTGTGCTTAGCCAGTTACCGTTGTCCAAACCAACTGACTGTCGGGCTGACCTCAATATGGAAGGATTCATCTCCCCTCCCCCCACATTGCAACAACTTGGAACTTAGTATAATCATTCTACACTATCTACATATTTTCTAATGTAGATTGAGTGATTGTCTCCAAAGCCTCAAAAACAGAAAGAAGGAATTTAGGGACAGGCTCTGAAAGGGGTGCGAAAGGGTGTCTTAAGGGATTTTGTCCTACCGGTAAAAATAAACCACTAAGGAAAGTAACTGTGAGGGGGTTAACTATATAATTTCGTAACATGACACTAAATTTTGTAGGGTTATAAAACCGTATGTAAGTTCACAGAGAAAAAAAGGATGAAACGTTTGAAGAAAGGAAACAACAATTATTTGTAAGTAAAAAGTAATTTACTGTACAGAATGGCATAAAGTATATATAAATTAGGTAGAAACAAATGCAACAAGGATGGAGAGAGAAAGATAGATAGAGAGAGTAAAAAAGGAAGAGTGAGAGAGTGAGAAAAAGAGAGAAGAGAAAATGAGAGAGAAAGATATATATATAGAGAGAGAGATAAAGATGTATATACATATATATATATATATATATATATATATATATATATATATATAATATATATATATATATATATATATAATTATAGAGAGAGAGAGAGAAGAGAGAGAGAGAGAAAGATAGAGAGAGAGAATGATAGAGAGAAAGAAAGATATAGAGAGAACTAGAGTGAGAGAGTGAGGATGAGAAAGAGAGAGTGAGAGTGATAAAGAGGAAAAGAGTGAGAAAGAGCGAGAGAGAGAGAGAGAGAGAAAGAGAGAAGAGAGAGAGAGAGAGAGAGAAAGAGTGAGAGAGAGAGAGAGAGAGAGAGAGAGAGAGAGAGAGAGAAAGAAGCAAGAACAGTTTAATGGTCAATGTTGAAAGGTTAGTTTAGTTTAGGTTTGGTTTGGTTTGGTTGCAGATAATCTACCGGTGGTAATGTATCTGTTGTTTGAATTTCCCTCGTGGCCCGGTTCAATTTGTAGTAGGAGATTTGGTTATTGGCTCTGTGCCCTTCTGCTTTAATTTATGTTTACGAATTGTCTAACCTTTTTTTTCGGTGAATTTTTCCTTTTTTATTCAGTACATTTGCATCGTTTGTGACTGACTCATTAGTTGTAGAGTCTGTAGTCTGGCCATAATATCAGCCTATGGCGACAACAAACCCACACCACTATTGAGAACATTTCACACCACTCTTCATGCATGATACACTACGTTCCGGGTTATAATTATCGTGGTGACCCACGCAGAAAAAGCATCGCATGGTAAGCATCATAAATGAAAAATCTTGTCAGCATAGTTTCCATAAAAGTTCGTGGCATTATTCATGTATGGATCGGGTTTTCTACAAAGAATCTAAGCGTTTGATATTGGTTCTTATTCTTTCTTATATTCTCTGCCATATTTGCTATCGTCTAATCTTATCATCTAATCTTTGTCTCGGGCCGTATCCTGTTCTCTCCGGTATCTCTCTTTTTTATTGAGGTGGTTGTTTCTTGCCGTCCGAGTGTCGTCTCACTCTTTCTAACTCACTGTCCGTCTGTCTGTCTGTCTGCTTCATCGTAATTCTTAGAAATTATGAACACGGAGATATACGATTTTCCCCATACCACACTCACGCGGGAGAATAGAGCAGCACATATGAATAATTCGTCTATCCACTTTTATAAGAATATATCATCTTTATATCATATTTTTATTCTACAACTGTGTAGAGTAAGAGAGAGTCGACGAGGCTACGATTGCATACACAGAGATCTATGGGGTTATCAAAAACATTGTGAAAATAGATTAATTAGGACTGAGTCTATTCTAGTATTGACCACCCAAGCGGAGTTTAACAGGCTTGAATTCAGAGTTTTTCTTCTTCTAGACTGGTTGTCTAATCAAGTTCAAAGAGCCCAGTCTGCCCTACTCTTTATCCCTAGCTGGAGGGAGAGTAGTTGGATTCATAGCTTTCTCAAGGGTAGTAGCGCTATGTGAACTATAGCTTCGTCCAGGATTTGAACTTGGGTAGACGAGTCCATTTCCAAAGATTCTGACCATTACCTTACGGCCTCCTTTCAGCCAGACTGTATCCGATAAAAAATCTTTATATAATATTATGGAACTTCTATGTGGCCACGCCTCATCCGGTCCGACTCCCACGCAAACTCGTGACCACGGCTCCTTCTGGTTAGAACGCTTACGTGTATACTAGCCCATCTTTCCTTCCGCTCGATAACACCGCATTGTTAACTATCCATTTCCGGATCTTCGTTTGTTAAAAATTCTTAGATTTTATCAAAGAACCATCTTTATCTTCTCCAATGCGTAAAGGATGGTCACCAACTTCGGAAGTTGTATTAGATTTTCTCTTATTCATGTGTGAGGTCCATCTATTTATGTCTTTTTTGACTGTGTTTTAATTTTTTTTCCTATGGTCATTTCTTAAAAATCTTTTCATTGTTCTCCTCCGATAATGTAACAGTTACGGTATTGCATTGGTTTTACGTTGATATTGTGCAGTTGTTTTTAAGACATTTCGTTTTCTTTTGTACACGATTCTATGATATCAAGGCGCTATGGAGGCGTTTAGCATAATAGTTAGAGTCGTAGGAAATGGAATCGTCGACCCGAGTTCAAATCCTAGACGAAACTGTTTGCATTTCACTTAGCGCTAATACCCTTGGGAAAGGTATGAATCCTACTCTCCCTCCAGCTATGGATAAATAGTAGGGCAGACTGGGCTCTTTAACCGTGGTTAGGCAACCTATCTAGGAGAAGGAAACTCTGAATTCAAACCTGTTAAACTCCGCTTAAGAAATTGACCTTGTGTCGCATCCTGCTCGTGTGGAGGGGTTGAATATATATATGATATCAAGGATTATTATATAATGAAAATAATTTGCATACAGTAATATGGTTTCTAGAAATTAATAGTGATAAGCCTCATTAAATAATTATAACTTCAAGTATTCAACTATTCTGAATGCAAACAATTTACAGTTTTATGGTATAAAGTCTCTATTTAATACTAATGATTTTCTAGCATAACTTTTGATCCACAATGGAACGCTATCATATAATACCACTCCGGGTCAGAGTAGACCTGAGTGTAATTACAACGTAGGGGTATTCCACTTTCTCATATATGGTGACTCAACATTAGATGCAGTTTAGTGTCCTTCTCATGGTCCCTTTATTTTGGTAATTGGGATCCTTACAGCGCTGCATGGGCGACAGTCAGCATATTCTAAGCTTCGCTGAATGGGCGTCAGGTGCGTATTGAATTAATCTATTTATCTTAATTTTCATACTTTTCTTATTTCTTACTTTTTGGAATATCACGTTTAGCTCTTAAATATTTTAAACTCACCCTACAATGATTCCGGAAATAAGCTAAGAAAGTGATTCTTTTAAATATAAAAATACAAACAACATGCTTCTATGAAGTAAGAGTTTTGGGGAGAAATCTGCCACATTGTGGGTATTTATGCTCCGGAAATATTTGATTCACTCAACGTAGCGGGAAAAACCGATAAAATGTTGACACTTACGCTTGATGCTTTGATATGAGGCTGTGATAAAAGAGTTTGTTTTGAAAGTGAATGTTCCATTTGTAAAGGAAGTTATAAATTTAGATATATGAGAAAGCAAGGGAAGGGAAGGAATCAAAATCTTTTTTCTTCTAAGAAGAACTGGCGATCAAAGTTTGAGGTTGACAAGAAAAACTTATTTCAACGTCAAGATAATATATAAGAAAAGTCGATACTCAAGCTTGACCCGTTCAGAAGTAACAAGGAAATATCAAAGACATGTAAAGAATTATTATTTACTCCTTTTGAGTTTTCACATCAGCATTAGTTGATGGTCTTTCACTGGAGTCTGAGTGACAGCAAGTCTCCTCAGGTCTCCAGGACTCTTCTGAGTATTCTGGCAGATTGCAGCAGTGCAGTGTTCTGAATGGTTTCAATCCCTCCTCTGATTTCCAAACTCTTTTCTAATCCTTTTGGGACTGTTCCAAGTGCACCAACTACAATTGTTATCACTTTCACTTTCATATTCCATAAATTTTTCAGTTCTCTGGCAAGGTCCAGATATTCGTCCATTTTTTCACTTTCCTTTAGCTTCACCCTGTGATCTGCTGGCACTGCAAAATCCACCAGTTGACAAGTTCTTTCTTTTTTGTATATCAACACTAGGTCTGGTCTTCTTGCTGGGATAAGGTGATCGGTTTTTATTTCAAAGTACCAGAGAATTTTATGCGTTTCGTTCTCAAGAACAGATTCTGGTTTATGCATATACGATTCGCAGGTTTATGCATTCTACATTCGCAGAGTATATGGTTTAAAGTCTCATCTCTATTACTGCAAAGTGTACATCTACTATTTTAATGGGTCTTATCAATTTTCGCTTTGATATAGTTTGTCCTTATGACATTATTTTGTGCAGCAATTATAAGTGATTCAGTTTCTCTTTTGAGGTTTCCCTTTCTTAACCATGTCCAAGTCTTTTCATGTGCAACCTCTTCTATTTGTCGTTTGAAGCGTCCATATAATTGTTTTTCTTCCCATTTTTGTTTTTTAGTCTTTGTTGTTTTTCTGTTTGTCCATCTGTCACTTCTACTATTGTTGGCCGCCATAAGTAATTTGTTTTTGCTCTTTCTTGTGTGTAATCTTCAAGTTGTTGGATTGTGGTAGATTATATGTGTCAATAAAGGAAGGGGGAAGAAGTCTTGCCAACATAGAGGAATGCGTAGAAACCACAATCTATCATTTCTCCCCCCCCCTCGTTTTCCCCCTTCATTATTACTAGCATAGCACATTTTTCGATTCCGAATTCCATTCCTATATCTTGGCTATATATTCTGATTGTTTGTACCATGGTTTCTAGTTCTTTTTCATTTTTTGCAAAGATTTTTATGTCATCCATGTACATAAGGTGGTTTATTTTTTCATGAGAGTTCGTGTATTTGTATCCCCCTGTACATTTTCTGAGTATATGATTGAGTGGCATCATTGCTATAATAAACAGTAGTGGTGAGAGTGAATATCCTTGGAAGATACCTCTTTGGATTTTTACTTCTGCCAGGGATTATATTATTATTATTATTATTATTATTATTATTATTATTACTTTCACTCTATTAGATTATTATTATTATTATTACTTTCACTCTATTAGAGTTTTTCACACCTATTATTATTATTACTTTCACTCCTGCCGTAGCAGGACTCTTCTGCGTATTCCAGTCGATCTTAACAATTCTGTAGTCTGGATAGCTTCGATTCTTCCTCTGATATCCAGTTCATCCAGACGTTCATTTCTAGACCCCTGTGGATCGTTCCAAGGACACCAATTACAATTGGTACGATTTTCACCCTCACGTTCCACAGTTGTCTCAGTTCTCTAGCCAAGTCCAAGTATTTGTTTATCTTTTTGTTCTCTTTCATTTGCATTTCGTGATCGGCCGGGACGGCAAAATCCTCGAGATGACAACTCTTCCTCTTCTTGTTAATCAGAACCAGGTCTGGTCTCCTGTCCGGGATTAGGTGGCCCGTCTGTACCTCAAAGTTCTAGAGAATTATGTGCGTCTCATTCTCCAGGACAGATTTAGACTTGTGCATATAGTATTTAGTTGAATGGTGAAAATTGAATTTCTTGCAAAGTTCCCAGTGAATCTCCTTTCCCACCCAGTCGTGCCTAATTTCGTAATCTCTTTGTGCGAGTTTACTGCATTTGCTTATTATGTGATTGACAGTTTCGTCTTTTCCCCCACACATTCTACACTTGCTATTCCGTTGTGTCTTATCTATTTTTGATTTTATATAATTTGTCCATGTGGCATTATCTTGTGCTGCAATTATAAGGGATTCAGTTTCTCTCTTGAGGTTTCCCCTTCTTAGCCATGTCCATGTCTTCTGATGCGCGATCTCTCCTGTGTTTCGATTGAAGTGGCTATATGGTTGTTTTTTATTTTCAACCGAAAGGAGTGAAATAATAATAATAATAATAATCTTATATAATGGAGATTGTGTGTCTTTCTGTCTGTAACCGAAACTATATTACTACTCAAGTCACAATTTCACATCACATTCTTCAGGATATTAATTTTATTTAAATCTCAATTATTAATAAAATGTTGTACATTATTAATACTGTTAACCATATCTACATATCAGCAACATGCAATTGTATTTATATATACAACAAAATAGCGGTTTATAGTGTGAACGGGAAGGCTAATTTGCATATTGATATTAAAAATGTGATTTTAATAATATGTGCTTAGTATTTGATTTCTAATTGTTTGGATTTATTTTAATGAATATAAGCAAAAATCTCTTCAATGAATCTTAAATGAAATCCATTAACAAGAAAAAATAACTGTCATTTTATTCTTTACTTCCTCTTTTAACTAAATACTTAAATTAGAAAAAATAACAATGAAAGATGAGAGTGATGGAAGTGTAAGTTTCAGTTGTTCTATTTTTCTATTATACCTCCCTCCGTTTCAAATCATTTTATCTGCATTCTTATTTAGTTTCATTAGCCTTTCTAATTTAATATAATATTTTATTACATTAAAACTTAGATACTTGCACCCGGAGGGTGCATATATTTGCTAGTAATAATAATAATAATAATAATAATAATAATAATAATAATAATACTGGTGTTCCTTAATCTCCCGTCAGTTATCACCTAGCAACACATTCTGGTTAAAAATGAAATCGTCTTAATTGTTTCAGAGGAAATGCAAAAATGTCAATACTGATTGTCTGGTGTCGCTAATACGCCGAATTCTTATTTCTTATGAGTGTCCTCACCTCAGCTAAATAATGGACCATTCCTTTTTATCATAAAGGGAAGAAAAAGGATGTGCTACACAGAAAAAATATCATAATAAAGAGAGAAAGAACGAAGGGAAAGAAAGAGAGAAGGTGAAAACAATAAAGCAAATCTATTTCAATCAAACATAATACAAAAATGAAAAGAAGGAATACAAGAGAGAGAGAGAGAGAGAGAGAGAGAGAGAGAGAGAGAGAGAGAGAGAGAGAGAGAGAGAGATTGAAAGTGTGAGAGAGAGAATGAGTTAAATCAAGATTATTATATTAAACTAAATTCTTAAGGAAACATATCAAACGTTGTAATAATTAGATAATCATATAGTGATGTAACAACAGCTCCTGCAAATAATAATAATAATAATAATAATAATAATAGTCAAAGTGATACCAATTGTAGTTGGTGCACTTGGAACGGTCCCGAAAGGATTGAAAAAGGGTTTGGAAAGTCTGGAAATCAGAGGAGGGATTGATACCATCCAGAACACTGCCCTGTTGCAATCTACTAGAATACTCAGAAGAGTCCTGGAGACCTGAGGAGATTTGCTGTCACTCAGACTCCAGTGAAAGACCATCAGCTAACGCTGATGTGAAAACCCAAAAAGGGATAATAATAATAATAATAATAATAATAATAATGATGATGATGATGATGATGATGATAATAATTATAAGCAAGACGAAAATACATAGTGTATTTCAGTGTTCCGGCAGATCTTATAAGGAAACTGAAACCGTTATGCTAAACAAATATTTGCATCTCACAAGGCAACATAATATCATTGGGGAACATGAAAGAGTTGTGCCAAGTATTTTAGGAATATGTGGAACCATTCAAAAGGTGTAAACCAAGTAAATATGTAAATAACTAGGAAATATGATGAACAGTGGACAGTTTTAGTGTAAGTAAATAGAAAATGAAAAGGCAGAGATGAAATATTGAGAATGATTTATATTATTTGATCTCCATTGTTAAAGGGTTAAATAAGTTAAACCAGATTTCTTTATGTATCGATAATACTAAAATAAAGTAGGTGGAGTGACATATTGTTATTATCAACGGGGAGCTGTTGATAAGTGTAGCAGTTCTCCTCAGGTGCAAAACAACCTCTTTGATATATCCTCTTTTCACTTGCGCTAGACCAAGGATATTTTTTGCATCTGGGAAGGAGCGCCACACATAACATCACCTCACTCCTTTAACGCATAGATTCAAGCTGTCCTAGTCATTCAGTAAGTTGGCGAGGGTCGGTAGAGACGTGGAACCTCTTGGATTTGTTGTCGGATGCTCTACTGACTGAGCTAATACTAAATAATAATTCCTTAATAGTACGAATGTTATCATATTTCAACACCCTCTGGTTAAAGATGAGACCGACCAAGTCGTCCAAGATGAAATGCAAAAAATTTAAATTCTAATTATCTGGTGTTGCTTATCCACCGAATTCTTATTTCTTTTGGGTGTCGTCACCACAGCTATATAATGAACCATTCCGTTTTCATTATAAAAAAATCAAGAAAAAAACATGGTACACAGAAAAAAGTATAACAAAAAGAAAGAAAGAAACAGAGAGAGAGAGAGAGAGAGAGAGAGAGAGAGAGAGAGAGAGAGAGAGAGAGAGTAGGGGGAGATGCATTGTAGCGATTTCAACTGAACATAATGAAAATATGAAAAAGAAAGAAAGAAAGAGAGAGAGAGAGAGAGAGAGAGAGAGAGAGAGAGAGAGAGAGAGAGAGAGAGAGAGAGAGAGTTAAATCAAATGTCCTATATTTTCTACATATTAAACTATTTGCAATATCTCTCAAGTAAACATATCAAACGTAATAATTAAAGTATCATAGTGTGGTATATACACAGGTCCTGCTAGTACTAAATAATATTGAATCTATTTTATATATTCTGTTATATAGTATATACATTTTCAGATACGTTTAGGTGATAGTTAATTGCTAATTTAAATAGATACAGCTAAATATGCAAATGAACAAGAGCTCTCTTATTTAATTTCAATGTGATTTTTAAAAGTTTAATTTCCTGAAAGTTACGAAATGAGATTAAATTAACGAAAATCTTTGGGTGTCTTCTGACATCAGCAAAAGATGCAGGGAAATCTAAAAAAAGAAAAAAGGAAAAAGGAAAGAAAAAAAAAAGAAAAAGAAAAAAAGAAAATAGATTAAAAAACCACGTTGCTTAGCAACGAGATGAAATCGTCATCCTCATCAACGTGTTGGGCTTTATTTTTTCTTCCCTTTTTAATCTTATATTTAATAATTTTCTGGTCCTTTTTGTGTGTACACTTTTGGTCCGTCTCACTTCAGCTTGCCAAGGACAATTAAAGAAAAATCTCATCACCAAATGACAGCGTCACACTAATCATTTTAGCTTTCGGTAATCAGGCTAATGAGGACCGACTACTCATTCCGAGTTATAAAATACAGGCACTGATCGAATCTTCTCCGGAGTGGGCTTTAAGGAGAAATGGCTCCAGACTTTGAAGTGGATTAGTTGGAATCATAGTCCACGTAAAGCCTCATGGGTAGAGTCTGCCAGTCGAAATGCATTTGCTGTGATTTTCATCATAGTGAAATTAAATGAAAGTGAATCTGAGCCCAGCCTAAAAGATTCAGAAGGAAATTCAGAAGGAAAATATTGTATTGCCGGGTTTACGACTGGCACTTGGCGCCAAATGTTGTGAATGGACTTAATTTAATTTTCCTTGTTGTTTGGCCTTCTTATCTATCTATCTATCTATCTATCTATCTATCTATACATACATGCATACATACATACATACGTACACACATACATATATATATATATATATATATATATATATATATATATATATATATATATATGCAATATAGAATGAATAGAGAATGAATGAGAAAAGTATTGGCATAGGAAAGTGATCAATGCTAAAATAGCAGAGCAGGTTTGGCGGTATAACATTCTATCGCGTTAACACGCTTCAGGTTATATAAATGCTAAACTATTCTATCCTATCAATCTATTGTATAGAGTATAAGTTGTCAGAGCGACCTAGTCGATTTTCAGCCAGACAGAGGAGTATATCCCCTTATCGCAAGCGATATACCAGGGAGATTGTTTTTGATGAAGTGAAGCGCCATACATACGGCCAAGGTACCCACTTTACCAAAAAGATAAGCTTAGCCAATCTGTGTACTCATGCGCTGAGTTGGTGAGGACCGGTATCGAACCCGGAACCTTGCGATTTGTTGGCGAGTGCTTTACCAACTAAGCAAAAACAATCACCTGCCTACAGTGTCGTTCAAAAGGTTCTAAGCACCTCCCAGAAAGAAGAGTCTTTTCACAAAACAAGAAAAAGAAAACAAATTCAGATTTTGTCATAATTCTTGGGCAGTTGAGGCGCTTAGAAATGTGAGATGTTTACGAAAATTTTAACGATAGACGAAACAGAGACCGAAATTGCCATGAATTATCTGGTTGAGGCTTAAAACGTCTTGAACGAGCGTCGCATGTCATCTAGTTGTGTAGTAAAAATATTCTTGACATTTTAATTAGATATAATTACCAACCCCTCCACACAAGCACGGTGCGACACAATGTCAGTTTCTTAAGATGAGTTTAACAGGTTTTAATTCAGATTTTTTCTTCTAGACTGGGGACCTAGCCAAGTTTGAAGAGCCTACTCTGCTTTATTTTTTTTAATTATTGTAAAATGCAGATACTACTAAAAAGAAAAAAGAATTAGCGAAAACTAAGGAAAATAAAAAGCTGGAGGATAATAAAACTAAGACACAAATGGGTGGGGTGAGAAGAGCGGAAGATGAAGGTGATAAAAAAGAGGAAAGGAACACAAAGGGGGGGAGGATGTACAAACAAGAAAGATGATGAGGAAAAGATGAATTTAAAAAAAAAATGATGACTGCTGTTGTTACATTGTACTTTCCTTAAATTCTTCTAATATCGAGCATCTGTGTTCTTTGTATTTGGGTTTCTTCATCTTATCGGGTTTGACATCTGCTTTTATCGCCTGGGGTTGGGTGTCTCTGTCTCTGGGTTCCATTTTGCGTTCATTAATCAGAAACAACACAGAGTCCTCTTCTTGCGTATTATCCCCACCCCCATGCATTCTTAACCCGCATGCGCTTTGTCAGAAGAAGAAACAGCAGAGATGGAAGAACACGTCTGACATTGGGCTCAACTCTTTAACTTATAATTCTAATTTTCCTAAGTCTCCTGGTCACTTGACTCTCCAAGCCAATGAGCGTCCCATCCCAGACGAACTTATGTTTAAAACCTGTCAATCAAACTATTCCACAGTTAACCGTTATTTAAATTATTCTACACTACATACTGAAAATGGTAGCCTATGCATATACATTACATAACATTAGTAGACTAGTGTATAGATTCAAATGCCTTCGAAAAATCTACAAATAGCAGCGTTGTCTCAAGATTTTTGCTTGAACTCCTTCAACGATTCAACGAATAGTAAGGATCGATTTCTGCGGAATTTGTTGTTATTTTTTCTAAGGAAGCACCTACAGATTAAGCTAGCTGAGAATTGCATAAGAATCCTGCGTGCGATTCTAAATAAATTGTGGAAACAAAAACCACAAGAAAGCTGCTGTACGGCTACTTTCATCCTATCACACAAACCATCAGAGAGAGAGAGAGAGAGAGAGAGAGAGAGAGAGAGAGAGAGAGAGAGAGAGAGAGAGAGAGAGAGACAGACAGACAGAGACAGACAAGACATGCTGGACACTGTTGGAGAATTAAAAAAAATAACTAATAAGCGATATTCTTTTATGAGGCCTGCACATACGAAGATCAGTATAGACCTTCCAGCGAAGACCTACATTGACCAGCTCTGTGCAGAAAATAGACCCTGCTTAGACGGCCTCCAGAGCCATGAAGGATAGGGGAAAGATTGCCATGGATATCAGTGCTATTAGCGCGACTTGATTATTATTATTATTATTATTATTATTATTATTATTATAGTAGTGAAATCGATAATCAATTATTGCTCTTTATTGTGATCCCATGCTCCATTAAACTTGTCAATATTTATAGTGATATCAATATTCTAGGTTGTTAAACTTTAATGTGATGGCCTGCAAATGACTTCCAAACATCTCAGATGAAATTAGATTTTAGGTGAATCATCATTATTGATTATTTCAAATCAATTAACATTATAGATTTTTAGGTGAATCCCTATAATTGATTTTTATATGAATTAAAAAAGAATTGATCATTTTGATAGATAATAGTGGCATGACACCGAAATGCGCTGTGAATATATATATATATATATATATATATATATATATATATATATATATATATATATAGGATTGTAGGTTATACAAGGAGGAATCTCATACCTCAAGATCAAACTGGAAAATTATCGAGTAATCAATTCAGTGTGCACTGGTTTATGACAGGTCAGAAATAACAAAAAAAAACTATGGGAACGCGTAAATGAAGGCAATCGATGTCAAAATTAAACACATTCAGCGTTAATCATAATATTAGATATTTATATAACGATGTCCGAGTGATGAAGAAGTCTGACTGAAGATGAATCAATCAGGTTTCCATCAATGTCTAGCCTCACTAAAGAGACGTGATACGGGGAAAACCGATATCTGTTGATATATATATATATATATATATATATATGGGTAATTCCAGGTCAAATCATCCAGGCTATGTCACCCCCCCCCCACTTTAATCTTTCAGAAATTTTGGATTTTGATAAAGTTAGCCAATCCCCATAATTTGAGTTTCCAATTCCAGAAATTGGTAGAGTTATGTAGATTTTTAGCTCTCCAAATTTGAGCCTATAAAATGAGTTCTAGACCTTCCCTACTCCTAGAAATTGGTTTATAAAAGCATTTTCACCCAAGGAATCCAAAAATGCTATGGAAAAAGTCTGATTTCTGATTTTTTTTCCCTAAAAAGGTCAATATCCCGATGTGGCACTGCGTCTACGCAACAATTTTTTCTATTATCATTTCACATATATTGAACATTATTTGTATCAAAAAGATAGTTTGATATTTACTCAGAACCGAAGCTACAACATTTTGCAAAAATTTGTTAAAATTTTGCACTTCAATTTTTTTCAAATTTTGTCCAGGTGTGGACTATCTTAAAGTTAGCCAATCCCCAAAATTTGAGATTCCAATTCCAAAAATTGGCGGAGTTATGCTGATTCTAAAAATCGACATGACTCTCCAAAATTGTGTGTCCCTACTCCTGCAGTCAAAAAAGTCTTAAACTTAACCAATTTTAAGATATTAATGATTTCTGATTTGCAAACTGTTAACTTATGTTGTAGCTTCGGTTCTGAGCAAATATCAAACTATTTGTTTTGTACAAATAATGTTCAATATATGTGAAATAATAATAGAAAAATAATTGTCATAGATACTGTGCCACATTGGGATATGTTGAAAGTTTTGTGATATAAGGCATGAGGTAAATGGTCACTCCTAAATATAGACTCGTTGACTACACGTGACCTGAGAAAGATTCCCACTGTCCAATCACTGGCACTGCTGCTGCTGCTGTTGGTGTATTTATAGAGGTCTGATTCTTAACCTTGGCTCATTGCTATTTGGATCATCTTGGACGTCGGACTTACAAAGAATACTATAACACCGGATTCTTATTGGCTTGCTTACTTATTTACTACATCTGGAACTAAGGATGCCGACCAGATACTTAACAGATCTTCCTAGGAAAAATGTCTCCCAGTAGCTATGGGTAGATAGTTGGGCACACTGGGCTATTTAATTTTGATATGGCAACCTACAGTGCCCAGAATATGGAAAACAGCACATGGGTAAACACGTGTGGGCCATACGGCAAAGACCTACGTTGACTAGCTCTGTGCGGATACTGGATGCTCCGAAGAAGAGCCCCTCTGAGAGTGATGAGTGATAGGGACGGTTGTAGAGAGATTGTCATGGGTATCCATACTAGTAGCACGACATGATGATGATGATGATGATGATGGTAACCGGTTCAGGAGAAGGAAAACTGAATTCAAATAAATTCCACTTAAAAATTGACCTTGTGTCATATCTTACTCGTGCGTAATATATACTGATGTTCGGGGAAGTCTGTGTTACTGAAACGTAGACACTTGTAAAGAGGTTAGAGCGTAAACAGTGTGTTCAGTACCGGAAACCAAGCTGGTATAAATATTGACTGCAAAGCGAGACTCACTCAAACCAGCAGAGAAGTGTGCGACTCAAGGTAAAAATAAAAAAATAAAAAATGACTCAAGGATGTGACGGAAGAAGTGCCCGGCGTCAGATTTAACTGCTAACAGAGATTTCCTCTCGTCGAGCCAACCGTTTTAAAGACCAGTAACCATTCCCACCACACTGAACATAATATGGTTTCTCTATATTTTTTGTGTTTTCAAAAACTTGACTGAAAAATCTATGACACTCTCACAGTACGAGGGTAAGCTTAAAAGTAAGATCTCCAAAATATTTAGAAACCATAGAAACATTTATTGTTTTTTTCTCAATGATGTTTACATCATTTTTAATTTTAAACAGGTTTCTATTTTCTATATATATATATATATATATATATATATATATATATATATATATATATATATATATACTTTGGTAGGTACCAAGTTTCTTGGTATAAGGTGATTCTAGGCTGGTCCTATTCTCTACTAGTAGTTTGTTGTATAGTTCAGGTTCTGTATGAGAGCTCAATGTTTAATTATTGTAAACAGAGCAAAGTTATTTGTGAATAAAAATACCTTAAATACCATGGGTATCGTGGTTATTGACCATTTCCACTCGTGAGTATGCCCACGAGCTTCTTCAGACCACTGATATCTTTTATTTAAACAGTGGGTCAGTCAAACCCAACTAAAGAACACCACCAGACATAGGCAGACACAAAAAACACCGCCAACCACATAAAGGAGGAAAAAACAATTTCCACCAATAAAAAAGACACTCAAAAAGAAAAATGAAATAAGATTACCACTGGAGCGGGGGAATATGAAAAGATATTTTGCCCTTTTTTTTCCATCAAAAAAGTATTTCCTATGGGGGATTTCCCCTATTTACGTGCATGTGGAATTGAATACATTAAAATAATTAAGTTTTCTAAAATAAGTAATTTTACAATTGTATAAATTAAGTTTAGAATTATGTAAACAAAAGATAATCGAATAAATATTAGTTTAGAAATATTTTAGTAACAATAGAAACAATGGTTTAAATTCCATTGAAAATATGTACGCCATCGGAATGTAACAAAATCATCCGATAATTTATGTCATCAGAATTCCACAGATACCAAAATCATTCGATATAGCATCATTGCAAATCACCTGATATTTGATGAATATTTTAGCTTAAGGAACGCGTAGACACTTACAAAACAATTATAAAAAGACCTATTTAGCTGAAAAGCTTCAGTTGGGGCAAATGCCCCCTAACTCGACAGACGGGGCGAAAGCTCTCCCTAACTCGACACAAATGGGAGAAGACGCTGTCCGAAGACACAATATGTAGTATATCAGGTCTGTCTCTTATTTTCGTTTCCTGTTTTCTCTCTCCCCCTCTCAACACAACAAGTTTCAATCACAGACATTGTTTTATCAAAACTGCTACAAATTTGACAAGTCAAACGCACAATATAAACAATACAGACACATACAGTCGGCAACATTGCTAAAAGACAATTGAATATACCAATTGTAAATTAATGTATATAAAGTTGT
Source organism: Doryteuthis pealeii (assembly GCA_023376005.1). Taxonomy (NCBI): domain Eukaryota; kingdom Metazoa; phylum Mollusca; class Cephalopoda; order Myopsida; family Loliginidae; genus Doryteuthis; species Doryteuthis pealeii. Next base: position 1,502,678 of record CM042138.1, on the reverse strand, counting down.
TTATTGTATAATTTTTTCTTCTTTTGTTTTCTACGGAAACTACATTTCCGTAGTTTTATACATTTAAATTGTGGGGGTCAAAACTCGGATCTTCTTCACACACACAAACACCGAGCTAATCCGGTCCCTACATTCCGTATCTGTGTGTGTATGTGTAAACTCTTCAAAGTCTAAGAAATCCATTAATACTAAATATTGAGTCCTAACTGTAGCCGTCATGTTGCTAAATACCAACATGTCAGAACTTAAAAAAAAAAGGCAATATTCCCTCAGCAATTTTCCTTTACTCATCTTAATATTAGTACTGAATCATTAGTAGGTATTTACTCAACAGTTTGACGTAGAGCTACCAAATCTATATCAATAATAGGGAATCATTTGTTTGTCTGTCCTCCGTAGACAGCCGAGCGGTTTTATGAACAGATACTATGTCTATATTTATTATTGCGAAGGGTTTGTTTGTCTTGTATCGATGACCAAACAGTTTGATGTATAGCTACCAAATCTTTATTAGTAATTGAGAAATATGTTTCTCTTCTTTATATACGGACAACTGGCTTGATGTAGAGCTACTAAATCTATATCAATCATTTAGAAGTGTCTGTGTGTCTGTCATCCAGAGAAGACCAAACGGTTTTATCTAGAGCTACCAAATCGATATTGATAATTGGGAAGGATTTTCCTGTCCTCTATATACGGGCAAACGGTGTGTTGTTAAGCTACTAAATCTACATAAATAAGAGTTTGTTTGTCTATCATCCATAGACGGCCAAACTGTTTGATGAAGAGCTACTGAATCTATATCAATAATTGGCAAGTGTTTGTTTGTCACCACGGGTCGGATATGATACAAACTTGCACTTCAGCAGTAATGGATCTACTAGACTATCTGTCTAGCCATTACACCACGATGAGACGCCGGAACTGAATCCTAAGTGATATGATATCAAATAACTGTCAATGACACGACAGTCATAATTGTCACTGAGACTAATCTGCTATTCGCAGTTGCACGGTGAGACGTCCGATAAAATGTCTTATCATTTTTCAAAATCTTTTATCTGACTGACAATCAAGTCACTACTGGACAATATGACATAAAGAACACACATGTGATTCTGTCAAATCACCATCTCAAAATGCAGTGTATTATATATATATATATATATATATATATATATATATATATATATATATATATATATCAATAATCAATTATCGTTTCCCCGGAAACTTGATCTCTCTGTGATCGTAAAATATATAAACAGACCTATGTATTTAATAGTTTAAAAACACCAGTCCCGTTACAGCAGTCAGTGGCCGAGGGGATAAGATACCAGGCTGGCAAACAGTCAGTCTTAATTCGACCCTAGCCAAGGATAGTTGTTGTGTCTAGCCACACTAAAGAGGTGTGAAACGCCAAAACACGTGTCTGTGGTTGACTTATTAATATATGCTCCCATAAATTTGGTATGATCTCTCTAATTGGTAATTTAAATTAACTTTCACTACTAAGCATATAAGCAATGATCATTTCCCTGAAAACTTGATCTCTTTGTGATCGTAAAATATATAAACAAACCTACATATTTAATAGTTTAAAAACACCAGTCCTGCTACAGCTGTCAGTGACCGAGGGGATAAGATACTAGACTGGCAAACAGTCAGTCTGAATTCGACCCTAGCCAAGGATAGTTGTTGTGTCTAGCCACGCTGAAGAGGCGTGAAACGCCGAAACACGCGTCTGTGGATATTATTAATTAATATATATATATATATATATATATATATATATATATATATATATATATATATATATAATATAATATAATATAACAAATATATAAAAGTATTACATATCTATTTATTTGATAGCAATAGAACAGTCGCAACCTTAGGTTTCATACATGTTAAACTCGTATGCATTCATCAGGTGACGTTGATACGAATACGTTGGTACCTTTATAGATTTATTTTATTATATTATATAATAGCTCTATTCTTTATATCGAACACTCTCCTAATACGACTGCAATTTGGCGCACCATTCCAGTGAAAGCTGAAGCGGTGATTATCCCGGCTATTATATATATAATATATATATATATATATATATATATATATATGAGAAAAAATGAGTAAAGAAAAGAAATGTAGATGGATAAAAATGAATTTTATCGATATCACTTTTAATCGATATCACTGTTTATCAAAATGTATACGGATTTACGTTATTATTATTATTAAAATAATCAGATGGAGTTGAAATGATGATGATAATAATAATAGGAAAATGTATAAAATGGTCCTTTACAAACATTTATTAAATAATATCACCACATCACTTTATTTTACATTTCATTATTTAATTTCAATTCATTATATAACACAATATTCCATAAACATTATAACATACTTGACCCATTCGCTCATTTTGAGGGGTTAATTCTTTTCGGTTTTCACCGATTTCTTTCTTCGTCCCCCCCCCCAACAATAACAATGAAAACACATTTCATTCAAACATCAACAAGTTTATGATTATTAATAACATTTCATTCTTTGCAATACAAATTATACCCTTCCACCAAAACTTTCAACATTTTTTAACTGTTCCTAATGATTAAAAAAATATTCTTTTTTCGATCATTTAAAATTCTATTCTTGTCTCCAACGATTTTTATATCCACTCAAAAAATAAAAAAAATCACTCTGATGAAGGTCGTAAAAAATCTCTCTGTGTACGGAACATTTTATACATTTTTCCTATTATTATTATTATTATTATTATTATTATTATTATTATTATTATTATAATCATTTCAACTCCATCTGATTATTTTAATAATAATAATAATAACGTAAATCCGTATACATTTTGATAAACAGACCGAAACACATGTGTAAGTGATATCGATTAAAAGTGATATCGATAAAATTCATTTTTATCCATCTACATTTCTTTTCTTCACTCATTTTTTCCTCATATTGTCGGATTCATTTTCCATTCTCTCTCTCTCTCTCTCTCTCTCTCACACACACACACACACACACACACACACACATATATATATATATATATATATATATATATATATAAATCCTAGCACTGATTACTGACGCTTCTTACGTGCCTAAAGTTAAGTAGAATTATAATGTCTTATTATTAATAAATAGAGCTAATTAGGGGTATGATATTACCTCTTGTGAAATATAACAAAAAGTGAATTTCTTCCATATAATTGGGATTATCAGTGTCTTTCCAACCCTTTATGTTTAATGTGTTTATCCAGACGATATAATAATAGCGACATTGTGATTATTATTCTTATCGATGTTTTTATTTCTTCTTTTTAAATTTCCCTCTCGCCATTTTAGTTCATCGTTCAATATAAATAAATCTTACCTTTTCATTACTGACGTTTTTTCTCCCTCCTCATCAACAATCGATGTTCGGCGTCTTAAACTAATATCCTCTCGTTATTATCTGACTTGATAGAGAGTTATTTTGTTGTTGGTCCTCTTGTTCTTGTTCTTGTTCCTATTGTATTACATCTTGTGGTCGTTCACACCGGCGTCAGCTGGTAATCTTTCACTCGGTTCTGAGTAACAGTAAGTCTCCTGAGGTCTCCAGGACTCTTCTGGTATTCTAAATAAACTTGGATGCTTTCGATTATTTCTCTGATTATCAATTCCTCCAGAAGTTTCCATAACCCTTGCGCACTGCTCCAAGTGCACCAATTGTAATTGGTACGACTTTTACCTTCACGTTCCACATTTGTTTCAGTTCTCTGGCTTTTTATATTTTCTCTTGATGTCCTATTGATGGAACTAAGGAGACACTGACTGTATCTGTTGCACAACGGTAAAAACAGTAAGCTATAATATCCTGTGTGTGACACTAAACTGCATCTGATGGTACAGCTCCATTTCTAGAGATCTGGATATTATGGAGTACTGTACCTTTATGGGGTCTTTGCACAGCGCACTCCATGGTTACACTATTAAACTTATACAAGTCGTATACACGAGTCGACACGTTGGCTTGTTGATCACACACAGAATCTAGTAGTCAGCCTTCAAGCCCACAAAAGAATCCTTCCTCCTTTCTTTCGTTTATGGTCAGGGAAATGTATCACCTTACAAGGCCGCGGGTTTTTAGTTACGGTCAATTCGACTTGTGTTACAACTATCACCCTCCTTAGTAGTCGAGTATCTGTTCACTTTGTTAGTTTATGAAAGAAAGCCATAAACAATCTCGTAGTATTTTCTTGGCGTAGTAAAATAAAGTTGATAACAAACTTTTCGTTTCTTTTCAAATGACTTATTTATTTAACTTCTTCTTATATTGTTCTTGAGGGAGAGAGGGTCGGCTTCATTAATAGGTATGTTTTTAACTTCGTCCAGTGTAAAATATTAAATATCTGGCTTCACACACCAGCGACACTAATCCCGATTCACGACCCCACGACTAACCTCCGTCAAAATCTAAGGCTAACTCGTTATATAGAGATCGTTGTGGAATGTTCCAGAACATTGTCGAGCCTTAGATTGTTCTAATTGTTCCACAAAATTCCACCAGTTTCCATATTATTCTATTGTCACTTAAGGGGTCAACCCTTTGTCTGAAAAATTGATCAAAAGAAACTTTAACAGCCAAGAAGTCTCGAAATCTTCTGTATCGTCAGACTTTCTGACTATTGAACTGGGTCACAGAGGATAATGAGAATCCCATTATCCTCTGCTCGCCCCCTCCCACGTTACAGAACCGTTTAATTGCTAGTACTGCTAGGTCCACTTTTAGTCGGAGAGGTAATACCTTTTACCGTCTCAGATATGGGTAAAAGGGATCCATATCAATATCATTCATATTCGATAGTACCATTAATAAGTAGGTTTTCTATATTTACCTTTTTACTAAATCCGCTCTAATAACGTAATGAGCATTTCGTATTTTTTATAACCCTGACATTTGGTTATATTTGTATCGAGCATCGATGTTGTGATTAACTCTTTATTCTATTCCCGGTAAGTCATCTTCTTTATCATACAGCGACGAGACACCAATAATCATGCTGACACGCACACAAAAAACCCCACAGACAAGCAGCCGCAAATAAACATATCGAGTAGCAGCATAAAAAAGAAGTTACGAGGTCACTACAAGTGGCCATCCCCATACAACACAAGGAGGTGATGGATGATACCACCAACATCAACGAAAGAATATATATAGATGCCAAAACGGGCGAATCAGCTACTCTATTCGTTCTGAAGAAGGGGTATAACATCGAAATATTTACGAAATAAAACGAAACTTAAGATCAAAAACTGCGTTTCTTATATTTCACACTTAATGCTTCATACTACATCCATATATATTATAGACACACACACACACACACACACACACACACACACACACACACATATATATATATATCATTGATGGGTTACTACTATGTAAACATAGCGTAAGTAGTTAATCCTATAGGGCTCAATATATTGTAAATATAGAGCATTAATAGTTGTAGAAAAAGTTATATCCCGACCACGGTTTCGGTGTTACTATTACACCTTCATCTGGGGGACAGAGTGGATATTTCCGGTTACTGAACTCTCTATAGCTAGATTGATTTAGACATTTTCTTCAATTATTCCTGAGATTTAATCTTAATGGGCTTACAGGGCTGCTACTTTGTAGCTGGGGTTAAACTCCACCTATTTTGACATTCGTGGGTGATTCATGATTTTATCTAGTAGTGCACTGTAATGTTATATTTTTATTACCCTTACCACTATCTTCAACTTACTCCTTTATATATATATATATATATATATATATATATATATATATATATATATCCCGGAGAACATATATAACTTTGTTTATTAAAGTAAATATAAATTCATAACATATTTGTTGTGGACATGTTAATATCATTTGGGTAATTGTGCTCTGTCGTAAAGTTATCCTGATTAGTCATGTAGAAAATGAAGGATCATCTACTGGACTAAAAACTAAGAAGATTAAATTAGAAACTGCTGCAGAAAATCAAGAGTTGTTCCGACTTCAAAATAATAAACAATTAGATATGAACTTATAATAAACACGATTGCCTAGCATCTAGGCAGAAAATAATCCTCAACGGGTTGTGATGCCGTTAAAATCAATCAATTGAAATCATTTCTGTATTGAATTGCTTACGTAGTCTATTCTTTCGTTTCTCCCTAATTTCATTCTAAGAGAAGAGAAGCATTATGTCTACCCCATTCTTATTCGTTTTTTTATTTTTTTATTTCTTTATTCAATATCTTTGCTTATTATTTTCTCTTTGGTTTGGTGTATTTAGCTTATAGAGACATTTCTCTTTCCTTCTTTATTTTCTCGTCCGTTCAACCAGTACAAATATATTCATTCTATACACAATAGAATAGAAACAAGGACATGTATTTCCAGTGCCACTCACTGAAGATATAAAAAAAGAGAAAAGAAAAAGGCCGACATGATACCGCTATCACCCACCGCCGCGACTGATTTGGTGCCAGTTTAGGAAACGATCCGTTCCCACCACCTCACACACATCAACGTGCACACAAGATAACTGATTATTGACGAGAGTACAATGCCATGACGAGCTTAAGACATTCGTATCCTGTGGACAGCATTCAGACTTTTCTATCGGCAGAGATGCTGGCCGGAAAAAAAGAAGAAAAAATGAAAAAAAAAAAAAAAAAAAAAAAAAAAAAAACCGATTGAAAAGAATAAATGAAATAGGGAATCAGCCGTTGGTGGATTTATTTTTGGTTAGTTGAAGTAAAATCAAGAATCGACGATGATGTCAGTTCTATCTCAGTGATATCCGATTGCTTCGAGCTTTACTGTTGACGTTGGGTAGATACAACTATTGTTAGTTTGATGTGCGGTGGCGCCATCTAGCGAAGGTACAGCAAGTTTTAGTCGAGTTCAATCCAAGTAAGAAGATAAGTATACCACAGTCGTTAATAGGAGAAAAAGTACGTGAGTTGATATTTATAAATAACACTGGCCTGCGTTAATTTTTTTTCCAAAGGTCAAAGATTTATTGAGTGATATATATATATATACATATATATTTACCAACCCCTCCGCACGAGCAGGATGCGACAGAAGGTCAATTTATTAAGCGGGGTTTAACAGGTTTGAATTCAGAGTTTTTATTCTCCTAGACTGGTTACCTAGCTAAAGTTAAAGAGCCCAGTCTGCCCTGCTATTTACCCATAGCTGGAGGGAGAATTGTATTCATACCTTTCCATGGGTATTAGCGCTATGTGAAATTCAAACAGCTTCGTCCAAGAATTGAACTCGGGTCGACGAGTCCATTTCCTATGACTCTAACCATTAACCATGCGCCTCCATTTATCAAGTGATATATGATAGCTATTTTATGCTGAATTAAAAAATACCATTCATTATGTTTAGTCAAGTCTGATTTTTAAGATGTGCTTGAATATATCACAATAAGTTGTACAAAATAACACTTATTCAAAAGTCTGTGGACTATAAATAAAGTAAAGTCGTCGGTGTGGTCTAAAGTCGGTATCAACCAGACAGCAAGAGAGTCTACCCCCTTTTCAGTAGCGCTAGACCAATGTGTTTGTTTTTAGCGTCTAAGGCGAAGCGCCACACCTTCCATCAGCTCCCCACTTTACCACACAGATCCATGTGCTACTCACAAGCTGAGTTGGCGAGGGCCAGTATCGAACCAGGAACCTCTAGGTTCCTTGCAGAACGCTCTACCGACTGAGCTAAATCGACCCATATGACTCTAATTGTCACAAATAAATAAGTTCTATACATTTCAAGTAAGAGCCTGTATCTTTAAAACAAAATGATTAGAACAAGAGTCTGTTTTTGGGTTAAGCGTAAAAAAAAGTTAAAATATTCGACCTTGAAAATAAATATGATTATAGATAAAATAGAATTTCTATTTGTACTTGTGTAGGTCTGAAATCTTCTTGACATCTATAAGATGATGTCGACTGCCCTTCTACAGAGGAGTAAATACCCTCAAATGGGGCCACGTATTAGCCATGGATAGCGACCCGTGATGCTTAAAGACGGAATCCTGGTGACTGAGCAGTATCTAACATGCAACACTTCAGTTTGGCCATTACTTAGGCTAACGGACCACCAGAGAGGCCCTCTCCAATTGATCGGCTTGTCACGTCAATACCTACCTACAGAGAGGCCCTCTCCAATCAATCGGCTAGTCACGTCAATACCTACCACCAGAGAGGCCCTCACCAATCAATCAGCTAGTCACGTCAATACCTACCACCAGAGAGGCCCCCACCAATCAATCGGCTAGTCACGTCAATACCTACCACCAATAAGATTGTTCCAACCGTATTGCCTTTAGGGAAACCCCAGCACTTTTTATCATATGTGTTCTAGACAGAGGTGGATGACAGTGTGCGATGACGTTAAACTGCATTTAATGGGGAAGTTCCATTTCTAGAGCTGTATGTAGTGTAGATTACCCCTAATAGCCATCCCACAGATCAACTCTGAGCCGGAGTGGTAGGATCTGTTAGGCTCCCATCTATGGGTTAAATAGAAAGAAAGAGTTTAAAAATGTTGAAACGTTTTTTGGTAATTCTCATCAAGAATGAATGAAACATACGATTTTTCTAGAAATTTATTTGCAAACATTAACCTAGCAAACTCTGTAGGACTTTTCAGAGAACTCCCCACCCACCCCCCAAAAAAGAAAACAAAATAAAATCTAGAAATGGTGCTCTCAAAAATTTTTTTTTTACTGCGTCACACGGCAAGAACGACAAGTTGAACTTTGACATAAAATAAGGGTTGACATGCTGTAAAACCTAAGAAAATGTTGAGAAACAGTATAAAATGTTAATATAATCACAGAACAATAATTGTCTGCATATAAGATGCATATTTGTTTATAGTTTGGCTTCATGAACAAAAATTACAGAGGTGGTCCATGTTGACTGCAGGCATGTTCGTGACTCATAAGGCCAGTGTGGACAGACAGACAGACACATTCACAACAGATGAAGATCTTGTCAGTGTTTAATGGTACTGTGTTGTGGTTCTTCCTCCAAACCTATTGTCCTTGAGAATGGCCCTGTAGCTGTTTCCGAAGGAGGAGACAGCATGATTAGTGATGAAACGCCAGGCGTCACGGTTCTCAGTTGGGATTGAGCAGCGGTGATGATAT
>CM042138.1:1470954-1490954 GCA_023376005.1 Doryteuthis pealeii | reverse complement strand
GAATAGGCAACAAAAAGCCGAGAAAGAAAAACGCACGCGACTGCCCATTGTTTATGAACAAAAGATATTGGCACGGTAGACGCGCTACAAATGTCCCAAATTAGCCATTCAGAGAGAGTAAGCAACGTGGCGTTTCTCTAAGAGATTGTTGATGGTGGTTTTGTCGGAGTAGATGAAATGGAAATGGAAAAGATATGTTAAAAATAAAATTGAGAGAGAGAGAGAGAGAGAGAGAGAGAGGAGAGAGAGAGAGAGAGAGAGAGAGAGAGAGAGAGAGAGAGAGAAAGATGAACTGTGGATGTGTGTGTAAGTGATAAGGGACAACGAAGAAACCTCCCATGAGAGAGAAAGGGTGTATAAAGAATGATTGAAAATTTCAATACAAGCACAAAGTAAAGGGTGGAACAAAGAAATATGAAAAAAAAAAAAAAGAAAAAAAAAACCAAGGCAAAATGAAAGAAAAAGTAAATTGAAAGAAAGAAATAAAGAAAGAAAGAAAGAAACGAAAAATTAAGAAAGCGAAAGAACAAAAAATTGAAAGAAAGAAATATTTGAAAGAAATAAGGAGAAATTAGAATAAAGGAAAACTGATATGAGAAGATACAGAAGGAAAAACACTAAAATAAATAAATAAAAGGTGAAAAGAAAGAAAGAAAGAATGAATGAAACATTGAAATAAAGAATAAGGGAAAAATTTAAGGAAAGAAAGAAAGAAAAAACTGAAAAATAGATTAATGAAAAGTTGAGAAGAAAGAAAGAAAAATTGAAATAAAGAATGAGGGAACATTTAAAGAAAGAAAGAAAGAAAGAAAGACAGACAGAAAATATTGATAGATTGAGTAAATACACCAAATGGAGACAAAACAAATTATCAAACAAAATAACATCGGATGAATTTTTATGCTTAATAAGGATATGCACAAGGAAAAGAACAATACTACTACTACTACTACTACTACTACTACTACTACTACTAATAATAATAATAATAAGAAGAAGAAGAAGAAGAAGAAGAAGCATATTAAACGACAACAGACAGGCCCCATGTGTTGCAGTGAAAGCGAGCAATAATACGTTTCGTCAAAGAATAGTCGAAATTTACTGACAAAAGAGACGACTTATTTAAGAAACAACAGCATCAAATCGATTAGTCTATTGTCATTTTTGCTGAAATCTCAATTCACATCTTAAAAGCACAAGAAGATTAATACCTGCTCATAACCGACATGTAAACGTACATTTCTTAAAATATATTCAACTAAGTCTGCCATGTTCAGCACTTCGTTTAATGTATGGGTAATTATTCTGTACTATTGTTAATTCTCTGAATTGAATGCACAATAAATATCTTATGTAGCGTGGGAGTTGGCAGAAAAAGAAACCGTTCTTAAACATGACCATTGATGTCTATTTTCTTGGAAAAGTGTACGCTTTTCTAGATGACGATGGCCGAGTAGTTAAGGAGCTTGACTGATGATGAATCGATCGGGTTTACATCCTGGCTCTAGGTAGGCTGAAAATGTCTAGCCACACCGAAGAGAAGTGATACGTCGAATGATTGTGTATATAGATGACTTTATATATATATATATATATATATATATATATGCGTGTGTGTGTATGTGTGTGTGTGTTTTTGTGTGTGTGTAGTAAGTGGTCTATTTATAATTAAATAATGCTGAGTATCAGTGATAGCAGTATATAAGTTTTGGTAACGTGGACAAGAAATCAATTGAACTTGGTGAGTAACAGTTTCTTGCGATTGCGATTTTCAAACAATGTTTGAAAATTGCACACACACCCACACACACGCACATACACACACACACACACACACACACACAACACACACACACACACATACACACACACATATATATATATATATATATATATATATATATATATATATATATATAGAGAGAGAGAGAGAGAGAGAGAGGTTTGCCACCAGGTTTCTATCCTTAGGTATCACGAGTCGCCACCCACGGCCAACAGGCGGCCATATTGACTGCCTTACAGAGATACAGTCTGTGTTATTCTATAGGCCCATCCGATAGGGCAAGCTGTTGATTGGACCCTCTTGCCCACTAATGACAATTTATTTATAAATTCCATATCAAATTTTAATAAAACTGAAATCAAAATTGATCGCTCCATTTTATTATTGCATTAATATTTAAGCTTACCTTTTAAATACTCAACGACAATTCTTCTGCCACAATTTAACTTAAAAACAATTTCATGGATGTATGTCCTTAATTTTCAGACAAACAATTAATTCTATTTTATGGGTGACTTTCGCTTGATTTTGCCATTAGTTTCGATTATTCCAAAATTTCTTTCCAAGTTATAAAAATTATTATCGTACAAAAAAAAAAAAAAAAAAAAAAAACAAAAAGTCACGTAAAAATCGCCGAAAACAATCTCTGTAATTAAAATTTGGAAATCCAAAATAACAGGATTACGGGTTCGATTCGGCCCCGCAATGTTTTTTTTTTTTAATTTGCTCACGGATTCGGCCTGAATTCGAAAATTTTATGATATGTTAGGCTACACACTGACGCACCGATATTTATCATTAGAGAATAAAAATGAAGATTGAAAAAAGAGGACCTGTTGAAGATAATCTATTCTAGAAATTCATGCCATGATTAAATTATTAAAAAGAAACACAAAAAAACATGGCACTACCAGATTTCAAGTGAAACTTTTTAGCAAAACCCAGAAGAATAAAACAACAACAAATCTCTTCAGTATTAATGTTAAAAGCTTTGTTTTAAAATTGTCTGATGAAAATGATTGTTGAATTATTTATTAGCGAAATTTTCACTTGAAATTATAAGAGAAATAAACATCATAAATAGCTTTGGTTTTTTTTCTTTCTTTTTTTAATTTTTTTTGTTCTTTTTTTGTTCTTCTTGATTTTCGTCTCGGTGGATGAAAATACTGATATCTCTGCCAGCGGCCACAATCTTATATTCACCCCCCACCGCCCGGTTTAGCCCCCAACCCCGCCTCAATTGTAACTAAACGCCATTTTCTTCTCTGTTGATTCACACCAGAGGGCTAAAGTATTCGGCAGTTGTTTTTTTTTCTTATTTTTTCTTCTTCTTTATTAAGTGCTTCTCTTTTTCATTTATCACTCCCCATAGACGAAGAACTGTGTATTTTGACACTTCTTTCTTTTGCTCCTTGTTTTTTTCTTATGGTATTTCCCCCTCAAGTTTACGAAAACCTATACAAATAAAACTTATTTCTTTTTCTCGCTATGTGTATTCTGTCTAGGCTGATCCATTAAACTCTTAAAAGGTATACGCTAGAGACGAATAACTTTTAACATTGGCTAACGATAAACATCATACATTTCTGGTTTCAATCAGATATTGTAAAGGTATTTAAGAGAGTTTTCCATTTCATTCAACTGATTTAGACCTTGAAAATTATAATAATGTTCAAATGACTTTAGCCTCAAAAAATAATTCTACGATCTATTCGCTCTAGAATAAGCTGATTTTATCTGTTTGAGAGGGGTTAGACCCCCTCCTTCAAAAAGGTTTTCTTGGTTATGACTGTTACAGTGACTTGGTGAAAAATGCCGGAGAAAGATCAGATGAAGAGATGATGTTTTCAGATTAGGATAAAGCAAATGGTCAGACATCTGGTCACAGAAAAAAATACCACTCCCTTTATTACTGTGTTTCAATCTACATTAGAACCAGTATCTAAAAAAGGGGGTTGTGAAAGTGATATTTTTGAGTCAATGAAAATTATGATGATATTTAAATTAATTTAGCTTAAAAAATAACTTGATAAATTATTCCCTCTAGAATTTCTTTTTATTGGTTTTGTCTTTTTTTCCCAAGAAAAAAAAGGGCGTTTTGTTTATGACTGTTCGGTTGCGGGGTCTTGGTGAATGTTGCTAGTCAAAGACGAAATGAAAGGATAATAACACGTTCAGATAAAAAAAAAGCAAAGGTCTGACTTGTGGTCCAGAAAAATACCACTCATTATATTACTGAGTTTCAATCTCTGTGCAAACCAGTATTTAACAAAAAAACAGGGAAGCATGAAAGTGATATTTTGTGTCAATGAAAATTATGATGATGTTAAATTGACTTTATCTTAAAAGATGTTTCTCTGAATTATTCACCCTAGAATACACCAATTTCATCTCCTTCTCTACAAGAAAAATAAGAGGGAGTTCTGGTTACGACTGGTCCGTTGTGGGATCTCGGGGAAAGTTTCGAGAGACAAAAATGCATTTAAGCCATGATGACTCGTTCCGATCAAGAAAAAAGCAAAAAGTCTGACATGTGATCAAAGAAAGCAATACAATATACTTCATAACTCTGTTTTAATCTCTCTTCGAACCAGACTAAAAACAAAAAAACAAGGAGATGTGAAGTTGTATTTTTGAGTCGATAAAAAATTGCTAAATCGCTAGCCCCGAAATAAAGTCGTGTCTTGTCTTCTGCTGGTTGCTGATTGACTCTTCAATATTTTTTTTTCTAACTCTGATGTGACGGATTCTTGCACCTACTGCTTGAGTTATCGGAGTTGATCATTTGTTGTCGATCACAAAACCAGTTACTAGGTTCACGGGTTAATTAAAATATTACAATGAGGCTTAACTGCATCTAGCTCAGAGTGTCCCGGAGTGAACGGGTCGATGGTTGGATGTTTGGTTGACTGGTTTCTTGGGTAGATTTTACGGCATTTCAACCCTTGGGTTATTTTATGTCGAATACTTTTTTAAATTTATTCTTGTTGCGAATTAATTTTTGAAACTCTTTTAAAGCACATTTTCTAAAACTCATTTTTTATATATTTAACCTGTCGAATGGACGCTAAAAGGTCCTACCACCCCTAGTCAGAGTGGAACTGGGTGTAATGGCGGTGAAGGGGTACTCCACATTCCCTAGAGCTCCAGAACTGGAACTTCATCACTTGATTCAGTTTAACGTCATTGGCTGCGCATCCATCAGCATTCCGTCCTTAAGCATCACAGATCGCAACCCACGACCAACAGGTGGCCTCTTTGGCGGGCGTATTCTACACTAAGCACACAGGGCAGTGAACGGCTCGTGTTGTGATATTAATATTTATAAGCAGTATTTGTAGACGTTAATTTTTAATTCTATTTAGTTTGCTGTTCCAGGAATTTGAATTTTGGGAATCTTTAATCTTCGTGAATTTAATAAAAAAGAACATGAAAAGAAAGGAAAAAGGACGATCACTCACGAGAGCACAGACGATTGAATATGTGTAATATTAAATAGTTGATAACTTTCCTTTTAAAACAGACTTCCATTTAGCATCCGTTTTCTTTCTGATAATAAAAAAAAAACAACATATACTTGAATAATAAATGTCTACTGAGTTATCAGCAAGTAGAGACTTTTTAAGGGCAAACAAAAAAGACATTATAGCGAAAAAGAAAACAAAACAAAGAAAAAAAAACAAACATTTGTATTGTGTTCCTATGATAATTTTATCTAATCGAGTAAAACTACTTTACTAACCAGTTTTTTTTTATACAGACTATCGTTGATATTTCTAAGATGTTTAATCTTGATTTTTACTTTTTGTTGTAGACAAAATAAAAGATAAAGGTAAGAGGTAAAATATTCTGATATAAAGGCAAAGCTCCATTATCCGGACATATTTAACCATCATATGAGGTGTCCCGTAGTGGTTTAATGGTTAACACGGTAGTCTCGCAGATCAATTTCTATAAATAACGAGTTCGATGCCCAGGAAGGAAATATATTTTAATTATTTTTAAACTTCCCACTAATTTTTATGACCTCCCACCTAACCAGATTGAGAGAGAGAGAGAGAGAGAGAGAGAGAGAGAGAGGAGAGAGAGGAGAGAAGAGAGAGAGAGGAGTGAAGAGAGAGAGAAGAGAGAGAGAGAGAGAGAGAGGGAAGAGAGAGCATACATAATCCGTTAAATCTAAAATCTGCGAGACTAGATTGCTAACATTTACACCACAATTGAACACCCCAGCCAATGTGAGCATGTATATGATTACCCTGTATGTGAGTATGTATATCTGTGTGTAAGAGAGAGAGAGAGAGACAGACAGACAGAAGAGACAGACAGACAGACAGAGGGGGCATATATAATCCTTGATATCTAAAATCGACATATGAGTTTACAAATGCATTACGGAGAGTTTGGGTTTCATAACCGTTTAAGTTAAACATATATGCACCCCCCCCCACGTATACACAAACGATGTTAAATATCCTTAAATCCTTGGAAAATATTGATATGCAACGTAATTACAGTTATATAAACAAGAAAATGTCAAATGTTTAAAAGATGATAATCGATTATTAATTTGAATCTTGACACCAGCAGAATTTTATCGATAAATGAATTTTATAATGACGAAAAATAAAATATATTGGACATGAGAAAAAAAGAAGCAAGAAATAGGATCCCATTGATTATGTTCTATGGAAGAATGAATATAATAAACAACATGTAAACATTCTCATTAGGAAAGCAAAGAGAAAAGAAATTTCAGGTTGAGTAGCGGGAAATACTTGTGATGTTAAAACGTTAATGATAAGCAGCTTTCCGAAGTGTTAAAATAACGAAATTGCCTCGTGATGAAAAGTTAAATATTCAATGAACTTATTCAAGGTTTAGAAATAAATATTAATCTAAACGATAAAAATAACTGCGTGATAGAAAGAAAGAAGGAAGAAAGAAAAAAAAAAAACAAAAGAAAGGAAGAACAACAAAATTAAATAAATAAAAAATGAAAATAAAAGACAGAGACAGAAGGAAAGAAAAAAGTAAAGAAAAAAGAAAGAAATTATTTGAATTATGAATTTTAAAAGAATTAAGAAAGAAAGAAAAAAAGAATGAAAGACAAAAGGAAGCAAATAAAATCAGTGTAGCTCAGTCGGTAGAGCGTTCAGCTAGAAACCACAAGGTTCCTTGGTTCGATACCGGCCCTCGCCATCTCAGCGTATGAGTACCACAGAGATCTGTGCGGTAAAGTAAGGAGCTGATGGTAGATGTGGTGCTCCACCTAAGATGCTAAAACAATCTACTTGGTCAGGCGTTATTGAAAAGGGTATAGACCCCCTCACTGATTGGCTGATACTGACTTTAGACCACCCCGACAACTTTACTTTGCTTACTTAGAGAAAGAAAAAAAGGAAAGAACACAAAAAGAAAGAAAGAAAAGAAAAAGTATTTAAAAAATGGAAAATGAAAGACAGAGTAAGAAGGAAGTAAAAAGGGAATGAAAAAAAAAAGAAATTATTTGAATTAGGAATTTTATCGATAAATGAATTTTGAATGAATTTTTAAAATAATTATATTGGATAGAAAATATTTGACATTTTGATCCATGTCATATTAGGTTGATTGGTTGGATTCTACGCCATGTCAGCCCTTGTTGGGTTATTTTATGCCGTAGACATTTTGTTTTATTCATTTTTCACAGGTATTGAATTTTCTTTCAAACTCAATTTTTAAACACATTTTTAACTCATTTTTCTTCTTAAAGCATAAATGGGACCCTAATAGTTACTACCACTCCGGGTCAAAGTGTACCTGGGAGTAATGGCGATGAAGGGGTACTCCATACTCCTCAGAGCAGCAGAATTGATGCAATTTAACGTCATATCTAGGGAACATATCATATTAGATTGTGCAATGAAACTTAAATTAGGCACAAATACAAGGAGGAGGAGTGGCTAACGCACTGGATAGCGAAATCATAGCCAACAATTTCGAACTCCAATCACTCTTGCGTTTTTCTTCAAGGCAGTCGTTGGCATTAAATGACGGTTTATTGAGAGAGAGAGAGAGAGAGAGAGAGAGAGAGAGAGAGAGACAGACAGACAGACAGACAGACAGACAGAGAGAGATGAAGCCTCACTCCAATATTCAGTTTAGTGTCATGCCCAGGGACCCCCTGTCATCAAGTGGTGGGTAGGGTCCTTTTTAATTCGATACATTCAGCGTAATCTAAGCCCCACCGACAGGATGATCTAAAGAGAGAATTTTCATCCTGTTTGCTAACGCTTTGTAATTTTAGTCAGTTGAACTTATAAAAAATAACGCTTTTCTTGATTCCTTTGATATTGTGATAATCTATTTATTCTTTCTTTCTATCTTTTTTCTCTATTCTTCTTCTAACCACTTAACTGTAATAAGCGTCTGATCTTTTTTTCTATTTGTCGCTTTTAATCTATTATATAATAATGGCGTATTTCAAGAAACATATATATTATTTATTAAACACTATTTAATTTTGTCTGGGTGAAGACAGGTTGTTTATAATAATGTAACTAAGTAGAAAAACTCCTAGATATCGTTTCAGAATATAAGATAATCACCTCCCTTTTTAAGCACTATATTTTAATAAGAAAATTCATTTTAAATACAAGAAAACATTAGTCGGTATTTTGTATTTTAAGATATGTCGTCATTGACTGTCTCTTGGAGAGTATTTTATATTTTTTTCTGTCATTCAAAACAGTTTTCTTTTATGTGTCTAAAGGTTACTTTCTCTTCGAGACGATCACAACCAGTGAATAATCAATATACTGGCACCATAGTCTAAAGAAAGGTTGAACTGATTGAGAGTGATATTACCATAAAAAAAATAAATGTAAATAACACTAAAATCAAGCAAAACTCAATGTAAATTGCAATACAAATCAGTGTCGAATACTTCTTCTAAGTAGACGAGTTCGCTTGAATTTACTCAAAACAGGAATGATGGAGAGCAATTTTCCCGCTTTAATTGGTTCTATTCTGCTTAGATAGCAACATTTTCTTAAAGGCTGTTAACAAATGCAGTTTTTGGCTTTTTCTGTGGTGTTGGCTGCTGCTAGAGAATAGTTACGTACAGAAGACGAACAAAGATAGCAAAAGGAGACGTTGAGAAATAAAAGAAGGATAAAGAGACAGGAAACACGACAAGAAAGAAAGAAAGAAAGAAAGAAAGAAAGAAAAGAAAGGGAGAAAGACGACCGCAAAAATAGATAGGTGAGAGAAAAGAAAAAAACTATAAAGGTTAAAGGAGAAGAAGAAGGTGAAGTTGAAAGAAAATGAAAAGATAGACAATAAGAAGAACAAGAAAGAAAGAGAGAAAGAGACGGTCGAATAAAAATGTGAGATGAGAGAGAAGAAAAAATATAAAGGTTAAAGAAGAAGAAGAAGAAGAAGAAGAAGAAGAAGAAGAAGAAGAAGAGGACTATAAACATTGAAAGACAAATGTCATAGAGTATAGAATTATATTGGTTGTTTCAATAGTCCAAATAGACGTCTCTTAATTATGAACAAATCTTTATAACTTTGATGATTTCTAATAACTATCACATCAACAATAATTTGTAAAGATAACAATGACATGAAGATCATTATCAATACCAACAACAATAGAAAGAAAATTACTACTACTACTACTACTACTACTACTACTACTACTACTACTACTACTACTAATAATAATAATAATAATAATAATCGGTTTGAAAAACTCGATAACAACAACTATAATAACACACAAAGAATAATAATAAGAAGAACAAGAACGATAATAACAACAAAAACAACAACAAAAACAACAGCAACAACAACAAGAATAATCATAAAATAATGATAATGATGATAATATCCCAGCTAGAAGACCAGACTTAGTATTGATTAACAAAAAATAAGAACTTTTCAACAGGTAGATTTTGCAGTACCAGCAAATCACCGGGTGAAGATGAAGGAAAACAAAAAGATAGACAAATACCTGGACCTTGTTAGAGAATTGAAAAAGCTGTGGAATATAAAGATGGAAGTGATACCTTTCGTAGTTGTGGCACTAGGAACAGTACCAAAAAGCTTGAGAAAAAAGACTGGAGGAGCTGGAAATCAGAGGAAGTATTGAGACCATCCAGAAAACAGCATTACTGAAATAAACTAGACTACCCAGAAGGGCTCTGGAGACCCGAGGGGACTTGCTGTCACTCAGACTCCAGCGAAAGACCATCAGCTAACGCTAGTGTGAAAAACTCACATGATGATGATGATGATGATGATGATGATGACAAAAATCGAGCTCGTCCACTGGTAGATTTTGCAGTTCCAGCAGATGCGTAAACAGTAGGGCAAACTGAACTCTTCAATCCTGGTGTGACAACCACTCTAGGAGAAGGAAACATTCAAAATAGAAGAATCAATATAATCCTGGACCGTTGATACCATCGCAAACCAACGGCTTCACAGATCGCCTTGTAGATAATAAAAAGAAATGCTGCACTGGATTTATCGCAATAACATTGCTATTAATACTGATGCGTGGTTATAGTTTTGCAACATCTCACATTTACTTGAATTAGCCAAGTCTGTCACGAGGTCGAACAGAAAGATAATGAATAGAGTAATCGTATAAGAAAGGAAATTGCCAACATTTTCTCTAAGATAGGCGACCACATTTGCCACTATTGAAATGCGTAATAATAATTCAAAGTTTTAGATGGAGATATCAAAGACTTATTAAATCAAAATTCTGTGGTTTTGGTTTATTTAGTGATAAAAAAACATCAGTGAAATCCTCATTTGAGGCGTCAAAATAATGAATGCTTAAGTTTCAGACATTGAAGTATTAGTGAAGAAAAAAAAAAGAACTGGTTGATTATGCGTCGACATGAACGCGTGGGTAGTAATATAATCAAGTACACAACTACTGTCAATACTGACATCTTTCCTCATCTCTTCAATTGTTTATGATTCTTTTTTTTTTTTACTTATTTTCTTACTGGCTTTATGGAAGTATTTAAGATTTAATGCACTTTGAAATAACTGTTTTATCTTAATATTCTATAACTGATAATTTAAAAAAAATTGTGGAATTTGCACGAGTACAATACTACAACTGTAATTGTCCTTGTTTATTTATTCTTTATATTAAAAATAAATGTCTACTTACCGGTAGGACTAGCCATGCCAATGAATTGTTTAAAACAATAACTGAGCCACGTGAACCCATTTTTAACACCTACTCTGTATGCTGATTGGCTTCAGCATTAACCAACCAGATATACAGAAGCCGAGGTCTGCGTTGGCACAACTCTATTTAAAGTCATTGTAACAGTTAAATTATCATGCTGTGTTCTTTCTACAGGTCCTGCTAGTTGACATGAATACAACAAATACAAAAAGACAATATTCCTGCAATACTAATTTGGATTTTGTCGTCATCATCATCATCATCATCATCATCATGTCGTACTGACAGCACAGATTTCCATGGCGTTCCCTATCCCTACTTGTCCGTATCAGTCATAGTTCCTGGCAGGACCTCCTCACTCCATCCAGTATTCACACACACACCTGATCAATGTATGTTTTTGCTGGTTGGCGTATTCTGGTGTGTCCATGTTTAGGTGTTCAAGAAAAACGTTAGTCAGATTTTCGTCATTATTATTAATTTTCGGTCCAAAATTAGACAATTAGCATAAACATATGATAATCTAATTAAATAATTTTCTTAGAATATCAAATGTTTTCATTACTTTTATAAATTTTACATATATAATTAGTGTATTACTTAATATGAGGAAACTCATATTCCAACTCAAAATGGTTGATGCTACGTACTGACGGGGACTGGAGCTTTGAGTCTATGTAAGGTACTCATGTTAAAATCTTTGTGGCAAGTTTTAGGCTTCAAGTAAGAGCAATTTACAGTGGAGATCCCTTGTATTATGCAGAGGCTGGTCTTTATTGAAGGAGCCTTTGATTGATCCTCGGTGCTCCTTATTGTTGGGTAAAATCCTTTGGTTCTTCCTTGGTGTCCCTTAGTGTTGGGTAGAATTTTTGGTTGAGCTAAGTTCTTGGTTGAAGGTCCATTGTTCAATGTTTATGCAAATGAACGGCTTTCAAGATTGGTGATTAAATAATTAACTAACTACGTATTCGAGTTTTTGATTGGCTGGCTTTAATCACGCGCCCACGTAAAATCTATAAGTTTAAGTGGTGGACTTCAGCACACCTTATATAACCAAAATATTCCAACAATTTATTTACCACAATCTAATTCTATACAGAAGCAGTCCAAATCCAGAATGATGCCATTTTACGGGAGGTAGTTATCCAACAAGTTCTCCACGGGTAGGATGTAACATAAAGACGCAACTATAGATATCCAGCATGAATCGAATTCGCCCTTCAGTAGTAATGGATCTGTTAGTCTAGTTTGCTACTCATTACACCACGATAATCACACCATTTTGACGGTATATAAATATTTACTCGTTTATCCCCGTTTCATATAACACTCCAATACATGAAACCACAATGATGGTGAAGTTCAGTAGTAGCAGCGGCGGAGGAGGGGCTCTCGCCGACCAATACAATAAGAGAGTCCTATTGGTTTTCCTTCTCCTCGAACGGTTGCCATACCAAGGTTAAAAACCCAGTTTTCCCTACTATTTATCCTAAGCTGGAGGGAGAATAGTTGGATTCATACCTTTCTCAAGGCTATTAGCGGTACGTTCAATGTAAATAGCCTCGTCCGGATTTGAAATCGAGTCATCATATCCAGTGTCTATGACGATAACCGTTTCACACGAACGCCTCTATAATGGAAATTGTGCTTAGTCGTCTGCAAAACTAGTTTTCTTATCATTACTACGTATCAATGCTTGGATTGAATGATGAACTTTGTAGATTTCTTCCGAAATAATGACTATTTCTTTTATGAGAAAGGAAATATACGTAAAAGTATGATAGGCTTCTACTTCGTTATAGCCAACGAGATCCCTAAAGCCTACCTTAAACGTCTCCTAAACTTCCTAAGCTTCCTAAGATACTATTTTTGCTTTTTGTTATTTGATGACATTTCGTACGTGTGATATCTTTCTTTATCGTTTCTTTTAGCTTATTATGGCGGAAAAACAAAAAACAAAAAACAAAAAAAAAAAAACCCGATTCAGACCTGACCTTGGTTATTTCTTTCCTGATCCCGATTTCCAAGTAACTTTCCCTGGATTTTTTCTCCATCTTGACATTTCACATCTGTGATTTGCATATTTGCTTTCGTGCTTCCTCTTTTTCTGCATCACTTTCTCATCGCCTGTTTTATTATCTATTTGTTTATTTTTGGATTATTCATTTCTATAGACTTCCTTCTTTTCCCGGCATTATTCTGCCAATTTAAAAAAAATCGTTTATCATTCTTACGTCATTCGTTTATACATATACCTTTCCTTGTTCCATTAGAGGGACATATTTTTTTTCTTTCACATTTCCTTCGTACCTCTTACATTATTTGGCTATTCATGATATAACGATCTATTTTCCTCTTTACTTTCTATTCTTTTTTATTTTCAATTTTCCTAGAAACTTCTTACTGTTGCCTTTCATTCAATAGCTGACATATCTCTTCATATAATTTTTCTAAATTTGTTTACCAGCATTATCTCCCCTTTCCACACTTTCTTGTGTCGTTATCACAGCGTTGCTTTTTTCAAATTAAGCTTTATCTTAAAAATGTTAATATCGCTTTTATTTTATTCTTGTATGTTTGTTTTTTTTAAAAACATTTTTGTATTGTAATTTCTTTAAAGTTGTATATTTCCATACATTTTGTCATAGAGAGCTCTGTTGTATATCAGTTAACCTCAAAGAAAATGGATACGGAGTCATGAGTTCAAATCCTGGACAAGGCAGTTTGTATTACACGCACCACTAATGCATTATGGGAAGGAATGTATTTACCAAACCCGACCGCCAGAGAGAGTATGTGATACATGCTCACAAGTATGGCGCATTCAGCAAGGATAGAACTCGCTGTTCAGTAGTAGGTATATACCCAACCCGTTCGCCCTGGGTAAGATGAGACACAATGTCATAATTATGGGGTATCCATCGAGGACTGAACCCGGTATGCAGTAGTAATGGATCTCTGCGTCTAGCTTGCTAATTATTACATCACAATGGGATGCTCTACCTTTGGGAAAGGTATACAACCTAGTATTATATGTGTAAATAGTAAGGCAGACTAATCTCTTTAATCTTGGTAATGGCAACCAGCCTAGGAGAAGAAAACTCCTCTTAAGAATTTATCTTGTACCGCATCCTGTTCTTACGGAGGCAATTGGGTAAATTCACGCATTCTCTTTATTAAGGTCGGCTTAAACTTGCGACATTGTGTTACATCTCACACCGTGACAAAAGTCATGGACAGAAAGCTAGTCTCGCAGATCTATTACTGCTGAATAACGATTTCAATCCTCGCTGGATGCCCCATACTTGTGACCTTGTATTATATCTGATCCGTGGCAAACGAACCGAGTAAAAAGTGAGTTATACTGTGGTCTAATTGGTAGCAAGCGAGTTTCGCAGATCTATTACTATTGAATAGCGAGTTCTATCCTCGCAGGGTGCCCCATACTTATGACTTTGTGTCACATCCTTCCAGAGGCAAATGAATTGGTGGAGGGGTTAAAAAGTGCGTTATATCGTGTTGTACTGGCTAGCAAGCTAGTCTCGCAGATATATTACTATTGAATAGCGAGTTCGATCCTCGCATGGTACCCCATATTTACGACCTTGTGTCACATCCTACCAGAAGCAAATGTATTGGTGGAGGGGTTAAATCGTTATATCATGTTGTACTGGCTAGCAAGCTAGTCTCGCAGATCTATTACTATTGAATATCGAGTTCGATCCTCGCAGGGTGTCCCATACTTACGACCTTGTGCCACATCCTACCAGAAGCAAATGGATTGGTGGAGGGTTTAAATCGTTATATCGTGTTGCACTGGCTAGCAAGCTAGTCTCGCAGATCTATTACTATTGAATATCGAGTTCGATCCTCGCTGGATATCCCATATTTGTGATTTTGTGTCATATCATAAACGAAGCGAACGGGTTGGGTAAATATAAATCATTACTTATATATCTTCTCTTTCTTCTGAAAATAATTTTTCTTTATAAGTTTTCAATATTTCCCTTATGAACTCATATATAAATTACTTTTTTTCTCCTGATTTTTATTCATTTAATTACATTTTTATCCCTCTATTCTACCTCTCCTTTTTTTCTCAATATTTTCTGTTCCTTATCTGTATTTTATTGAGTGGAATCATATCAGTGGACTCTTAAAAGTTTCGAAAATAACATTAATTGTCTCTCTGTCAATTTTCGTTTCAGGTTCATAACGTTTAAACCAATAAGTTGATTCTATTCCCAGAAATGTTGCTGACACTTCTAATGAAGAACATTTCTTGAGTTCTGCATTTCTATTTTTAACCTTCTTCAGTCTTAAATTCTTTCTTCGTTAGTTTCAACCTATTCAGTTCTTTTATGATAGAATCCTTCTTTGTTTCTTTGTTTCTTTGTTAATACTCAGCATTGTACTTTCTTTCTTTATTTCTTTCTTTCTTTCTTTCTCTATTTGTTTATTTATTTATTTAGCTACAGTTAATTGTTTGTTTATTTTACTTTCTATCTCCCTTTATTTCTTAAACGGCAACTATACGTTAGTTTTTCTTTCGTTCTTTCTATCTTAATTGAAGAAAATGTGTTATTTCATTCGTATTTTGTTCTTTCATTGTTTCTATCCTTCTTAAACCACAGGTAATTGTTCGTTTATTTTCTTTCTTTATTTTTTCTTATTTTCTTTCTTTTCTCCTTTCTTTATTAATCAAAGGCAATGGTTTCATTTCTTTGATTTTCTTCTTTCTTTCTTAATTAACGATATAGTCTGTTCATTTCTTTCTTTTTTTCTTTCATATTTTCTTTCTTACATTATTTCTTTCTTTCTTTCCTTCTCATTTTTCTTCTTATTTTCTTTCTTATTTTCATTCTTATTTTCTTTTATTCTTTCTTTCTTTCTTTCTTTCTTAATTTACGGTAATGTGTTCATTTCTTTCTTTCTTTCTGTCTTTCCTTCTTACTTTCTCTCGTTCCTTCTCTCGTTCCTTCTTTCTTTCTTTCTTTCTTTCTTTCATAATCAACATCAGTGTGTTCATTTCTTATATATTCTTATTTCTTTTTTTAATCCATATTTTGTTTGTTTTCTTTCTTTTTCTTTCTTCTTTCTTTCTTTCTTTCAATCTTTCTTTCTTTCTATTTTCATCTACGACAGTGTGTTAGTTTCTTTCTTTCGCTTTCCTCCTTTTTCTTTCTCCCCATTATAATCACCATTTCTTTGTCCCTTTCTTTCTCTACTATTTCACATAATGTATCTTCAACAGACACAATTATCTACAATTCCCGCCATTCTTTAGAAAAAAGAAGAATCAATAGTTTGGAGATGACTCATTGTGATCGTCTACTTGTCAATGGAAAATTCTTTTAACGACATCACTGAGGGGTTCCGTTCCCTTGGATAGATTTCACATTAATTCTAGAAGAGACACAGCTATTCTTACTACTATTGACGGTATTAACCACTCAGCATCTGTCCTTAGAGCAATAAACCTGCCTTAATATTTACTTTTCCTTTACAATTTACATTTTAAGCACAACAATACTATTAAGTATCCCGACTCTGAAGACGATACAGCCACTCATTCACTCACAATACTTGGCTAAGAACCCACATATGTGTATTTATTTTATGATCTGCAAATATCCACGGGAATTTACTTCCTCTTACTCATAAGTACTTAATTAATTATATACATTTATAAATCTAGGCTACTACTTGCGCACACAACACACACACACACACACACACACACACACACACAATATATATATATATATATATATATATATTATATATAAAAGGTAATCAAAATGATTGGTTGTAAGGGATGATTCTATTTGGGATCTTTGAAATCTCACTGTACAACCATACTGTATGCTCTTGTAGGTGCAAAGATATACACATACAAGGATTTTTGAAATACCCAAAAGAGCTCAATGTATAATAATCAATAAAATTAGATCATATACAGAGCAATATCTAACTTTCAAAGATATAATATATATATATATTATATATATATATATAATTATATATATATATATGTTTATAATTGCATTTCATTCTTTCATGCTTTGGTAAACCCAGTTATATATATATATATATATATATATATATATATATATAGAGAAGAGAGAGAGAGAGAGAGAGAGAAAGGGAGAAAGTGAGAGAGAGAGAGGGATAGAGAGATAGAGAGTGAGAGAAAGGGGGAAGAGATAGAGAGATAGAGAGTGAGAGACAGATGGACACTGATAGAGAAAGAGAGAGTGAGAGACAGAGGCAGACAGACAGACTGACAAACATACAGACATACAGAGATGCTCTGGTGAACCTTTCAATAAACAAGGTAAGTTTAATTATAAAATTCCTAGTTTAGAATGTGAATTTTCATTCTTGCATGCTTCGGTAATTCCACATTACTTTTCTATAT
The DNA here is from genome assembly GCA_023376005.1 of Doryteuthis pealeii. Taxonomy (NCBI): domain Eukaryota; kingdom Metazoa; phylum Mollusca; class Cephalopoda; order Myopsida; family Loliginidae; genus Doryteuthis; species Doryteuthis pealeii. The sequence goes on along the minus strand of CM042138.1, from coordinate 1,473,554 downwards.
CTATCATTATATATATATATATATATATATATATATATATATATATATATATATATATATATATATTCAAACAAATTTCATTAAGCAAAGCAGAATACTTATTATGTTTAAGTATCTTATTCTTTCTTTCAAACCTCCCAAAAATTTTTTAATTTTACAATCCTAAAAGGAATCAATGATTTCTTCGAGAGAGCGTTTTTTAGCTGACCATGTACTTTCGGTTTTTATTCGAATCATTACCAAGACATATATATATATATATATATATATATATATATATATATATATATAATATATATATATATATATATAAAGATAGGAGGGTTGGAGTAAAATCAGTCAGACTGAGGATATTCTTCGCGTCAGAAGGACGAAATATTTCTCTCCTACTTGGACTTGTTTGAGTTATTATTTTTATTCACTTTCCTTTTACTCACACACACACACACACACACACACACACACACACACACACACACACACACCACACATATATATATATATATATATATATATATTCATCCAAAAGTTACTACCGTTTTCCATGCAATAGTAAAAATGCTCAATATATCTCGTAAAATATAAAACATTTATAGAATATTAGCTACCTAGAATTTTTTAGTTCTGAGGAAGGTGTACCTTGAACACCGAAACGTGGTGTAGAGAAAAACTTTTCTAACTATATACATATATATATATATATATATATATATATATATATATATATAGAGAGAGAGAGAGAGAGAGAGAGAGAGAGAGAGTGAGAGAGAAAGACCGAATGAGAGAGGGAGAGTGAGAGAGAGAAAGACCGAGTGAGAGAGGGGTGTGAGAGAGAGAAAGACCGAGCGAGAGAGGGGGAGACAATGACAGGCGTACAAATATACAGACGATGATGGACCTTTTAATAAACAAGGTAGGTATTAACAAACAAAGCGCAACCATCTATATCTGAAGTATGAATGTATCGATTTATGAAGACTATTGTTAAGAACTTTGTAATAATGTTGATAACATATCAAATAAAAGATAATGCTGTACCATGATGTTTGACCCTAAGAGAGAAATATTTTTCTCAGCCATTACTTCTGCTCTAGCTTATCTACGAGGAATTATAGGCACCAGATGACTTAGATAAGACCTTTACTTCTTTATTCAATTATATCTACATAAATCTAAGAACCTATTAAGGTTAATAAGGTGTAGTAGGCTCGTACAATTAAGCTGAGAAATCTGACAAGATAAAAGTTATCAACCGATGTAAACTGAGTTGTGTGTAAAAGTAATAAAAATAACATATGACACTTTAATTGTAAAAACAATGGAACAAGTTAGATATTATTTATCGGAACTTTTTTTAGATGAAGCTTGATAATTACTATTAATTGGATTATTCGGACTATTGTCCTCATATTCATTGTCATCTGTATAACATTTCGGCCGATATGCACTCCGGCCTTCTTCAGGTATTTCTTGTCCAATTGGACACATAGCCTAGTGGATAAAGGAGGTAGGTTAAGACAGTTTTAAGTGGCAGTTATCTCTAAACTGCAAGGTTCAATCCTGGTCAGGGGCTGCAATAACATAGAATAATAATTAACACAGCTTAACACCTGTAGCCCAGCTATGCTTAGCGGAATGAGAACAGGATACCCCCGTGGACTGAATAATGGATTGGGTTCAAAGTTCCGTGATGGCTCCCGATTACAACAAGAAAGTTCCCAATTACGACAAGGAGGTTCCCGAGTCCGACAAGAAATACCTGAAGAAGGACGGGGGGCACATCGGCAGAAACGTTGTACAGATAACAATGAAGATGAGGAAAATAGTCCGAATAATCCAAATAATACTTAATCAAAAGGAGTAGTTGGGTTTTAGTAGAGTTTAAAAACAATCCCAGTGGTTTGTAATTTCAAATATCTTACTACATAATTCAATAAACAAAAATGGTTACTGTATAAATTTAAAAATTTAATTCATGAAATTCTCCCGTTTTAACGGCTATAAAGCAAATAATTTTCATAAATTTCATTTTCCGGGCTGTTGGCCTCATCTTTATTGTGGTATCTAAAAATACAACGTTTCGACCGCTATATATTGCGATCTTCTTCCGGCGTTAGAAGGATTATTTGATTATTGATCAAACAAGGCGACTAAGAATATTTGAAGATCTCATTCAAATAATGACGTCGTTGTTTTTCGCTGATGCATTACGAGAAGCGTCACGATTATTATAGACATTAAGCCACATTTAAAAAAAGTCAGACAAATCATTTTTATATGTGATTTATTTATAATTCTTTCCTCTTTATAATACAGAAAAATTACGTTAAGTTTCCTTTCATTTTTTTCTTTCGGGTTTTGTTAAATTTTAATTCATGGGGGCTTAAAAACATGTGAGATTCTGGTCCTACCTATGACAAGTTCAAGTTTTCTCAACTGGGTTGAGTATAAATTGGAGACTACATATAACATACTAAGTGCAATAAAGATGAAATAAACAATTTATAATTGTACATAAAATAATCATTAAGAAAAGATTATAATCACATTTGGTTAAAAACTTTATGTTTGAATAAAACAGTTTACGGTGGATGTCCCCT
>CM042138.1:1425954-1468454 GCA_023376005.1 Doryteuthis pealeii | reverse complement strand
GATCTTGGTACAGGGCTTTGTTATCAATTCTCAGACAGGATATATATATATATATATATATATATATATATATATATATATATATATAGAGAGAGAGAGAGAGAGAGACAGAGAGACAGAGAGACAGAGACAGAGAGAGAGGGAGAGAGAGGGAGAGAGATGGGGATAAAGATAGATAGATAGATAGAGAGATAGAGAGATAGATAGAGAGAGATAGAGAGAGAGAGATAGATAGATAGATAGATAGAGAGAGAGAGAGAGAGAGAGAGAGAGAGAGAGAGAGAGTGAGAGTGAGAGGGGGAGAAAGAGATGGGTATATATATATATATATATATATATATATATTAGAGAGAGAGAGAGAGAGAGGCACCAAAATACTGTTTTTATATAGATTTATGAATATAGATCTGAGTACAGTTTTCACTCGACCATCTCATACGTAGAGGATCTTTTGCAATCGTAATCGCAAATTGAACAACGAGCATTTTATTTTTCGGAATTTTTTAAAGATGGGGCTTGATAATTTTTATTATTAAGATTTTTCGGATTGTTGTCCTCATCTTTAATTTTAGATACACAACGTTTCAGTCTATTTTCCTTCCGGCCATCCTCATGGGTCGAAATCAGGAGCTCATCCTGTCGAAATCGGTAGCCTTCAAGGAATTTCAAATCGAATCTTTAATTTATCAAATCCATTGGGGTAGATTGTTCTCATTCTGATTTCCATGCCTGAGTACAAGTGTTAAGCTGTGTTAAGTATTTTATGTTATTGGTGCCCGTGATCAGATTTGAACCTGCATCCTACAAACGATTGTCTCTTAGGATTGTATTAAACCAACCCTTATATCCATTGCGCAATGTGTGCGCTACATCCTCGCCCATACTTATATAGGCGAGATCATATGATCTATTCCTTGGCCAATCAGTGGCAATACTCTGAGGCTGATACAATTACTGCACCGCTCTTAGACGACGGACATAGGATTAAATTACTGGACCTTTACCAATACGCGGGATAGGACTTATACGATTACCAAAGGATCACCATAGCATAGGACTTTTTTCAAGCCTTATTTCAACTGGCCAAGGATGGCACTTAAAAACTTTACAATACCAGCAAGTGGTATTTAAGAATGTTAAATATTTGTTATTCAATAATCTACGAATAAAATATCTCGAAAAATAGATATGAGAAAAAAGAATAATAATGTAGAATAACCTGAAATGATTTATTAGTTAACACGGACAATGGAAGAGGAGTAATTCATCAACGGAGATGGTAAAATAATAATTTAGTTTTCAAATGGCAGATGTTTACCAAACATGAGAGATACTTAATTGTCATAAACAAAGTGACACATATACGTATATTTATATTAAAAAGAATTACAAAAATTTAGATAAACATCAGGTTGAAAGAAAATGTTTTCATATGTTAACAATTATATATTAATTTGGTTGGTCGGATTTTATGGCATGTCAACCTTTGGGTTATTTTATGCTGAAGATGTTTTTATTCATTCATTCTTAATGGGTATTCGTTTTTTTAACTCAATTTCTAAAACGCATTATAATACTCAGTTTTTGATCTATTTAACCCATAGATGTTACCCTAACAGGTACTACGATTTCGCGTCTTAGGGAACCTGGGATTAGTGGCAATGAATGGACAATCCACACTCCGCAAAGCTCCGAAATTGGAACTTCACCATTAGATGCAGTTTAATGTCACACCCACGATATTAGAACTATCAGCCACTACCTTCTCACATATGTGAAAAAGGGTTGGAGGTTTGTCATGAAGGCAATAGGTTATGGACAATCATATAGGTGCGAGGTTGTAGCTTAATTAGCCAATTAGTCGGAGGAAGCCTCCCCGACCGCCCGTCTAGCTCAAGTATGGGGTAAAGTGGAGTGTCGTATGTCGGACCGCTCAGCCATCAATTTTCCGTCATTAAGCGTCACGGATCGTCAACCACAACCAAAGCGTGGCTCCCCATTGAAAGGATTTCACCCTTCTGCAGAGATGCAGCTAAAGTATTCTACGGACCCAGCTGACAGGGCGTATGTCAAATTGGTTAAAATCATAGTTACCGATTCGTTCAAAGGATAACTCCCTTTTTACTTCTATGCAAAATATTCAGACGGCATATTATAAATAGGGTCGAGTAACTATATATATATATATATATATATATATATATATATATATATATATATATAATTGTGTGTGTGTGTGTATGTGTGTGTGTGTGTATCATAGTCATCCACGGACAACATGTTTCGACGTTTCATGTCTCCTCAGTGTCCCTAGATTTAGCAGACTACATATAGCCGGAAGCGAAACCCGACTGACTTTTTATCAGTACCTACCAGTAAGAAGCAGAATTTTGAACTGATAAATACATATATAGGTATATATGTAATCGTCACTAGAGAGCTCATATCATATAACAGAGACCTTTGCTTAAACGAATGCGGTGACCGTTCGCTAAATTCCCTTCCAGACAGGGTTTGGGAGCATATATTACAGTCATCCACAGACATCGCGTTTCAATGTATCACGTCTCTTCGTTTCAGGCTATGGACCTATTGATCTACACTTGCAGCTGGAGATTCCTTTCTCACACACACACACACACACACACACACACACGGAAAAATACACACATGCAAACATATATATATATATATATATATGTGTGTGTGTGTGTGTGTGTGTGTGTATGTTTATGCGTGCCTGTGTGTGTGTGAGGAATCAGCAACTGCAAGGATAGATCAATAAGTCCATAGCCTGAAGCGTTGTTATCAATTTAATTTCGACCTGTGATTTTCGGCGAATATTGTTTTATATATATATATGAATAAAATTCACAATTGAATTTTGTACATAATCGATAAACGAGAGAAAGAATTTACCCAATAATATTATGTACTAGTAATAAATATGTGATATTACCTTGCAAACTATTACACCACGATTGGATCCCATAGATTATAAAGGAGATAAAATATCTATCCAATCCGTTCACCACGGGTAGGATGTGACACAAAGTCTCAAGTACAGGGCATTCAGTGAGGTTCGAACTCGTTATTCAGTAGTAGTGTATCTGGGAGATTAGATTGCTACCCATTACATCACGATGGGCCTTAAATACCAAACCCGTTCGACACAGATAGGTGTCAAACAAGGTTGCAAGTATGGGGCATCCAGCAAGGACCGAAGTCCTTATTCAGTAATAATGGATCTGCGAGACTAGCTTGCTAACTATTCCATCCCGATGGGGTGACCTTTTTCACCCAACCAGGTCACCTCGGATAGGTGTGCCATAAGGTAGCAAGTACGGAGCATTCTGCTAGGATCGAACTCTTGAGTAGTAATGGATCTGCGAGACTAACTTTCTAACCATTACTCTACGATGTGACGCCTTAAATTACTAAACCCGTTGACTGAATAGATTAGACTCGATGTCTAACTCTAAGGAGATTATGATATGTTAGCTCCCAAGCCATGTAGGAGTCAGGGGGAATGAAAGAGCTGACTTTGCAGCTAAATTGGCTCTAGATGTGATCCTCAACAAGTTCAAGATTCCATATATTGATGCGAAATCTAAAATTAATAGATTGCTTCATACAGAATGGCAACAATGCTGGAATAACAACATCCTCAAAAACCTCACCCTAATCAAACCCACTCCGGGAGACTGGAGACCAGCCTTAAGGATGTCTAGAAAGGAACAAGTCAGTGTGTTCCGATTAAGCATTGGTCACACAAGACTAACACACTCCTGTATATTCAAACAAGAACAACAACCACTGTGTGAAACATGTCAAACACGTTATTCATGGAATGCAGGTTTTTTACTCACATCAGAAACCGTTATTTTAACGCAAACAATAAGAAAGATATATTTGAAAATATCAACATGGAGGACATTCTGTCCTTTTTGAGGGAAATAAAATTATACCATAGAATATAGACATGAACTTAATCCATACCATAAAACATGCTCCCTAATGGTGCTAACACATTGTTAAAACCAATTATTAAAAAATTATAAATATAAAAACACAACGTATATTACTTCCTAACCATTAGGCATGACATAACCCCAGACGGGTTGATAAGCTGTTAAATCAATCAACCAAACAACCAACCAACTAAACCCGTTGCCAGGCATAAGTGAGACATAATCTCAAGTATGAGGCATACAGTGAGGATCGAACTCGCTATTCAGTAGTAGTGGACATGCGAGACCAGCTTGCTAACCATTAAACCACGATGGGTCGAACTAGATGATAAGGGAGAGCATAAGCAAAAAATAATATTTGCTTAAGATAAATACTTTTTTATCATTAATGTATGAAGTTTTTGATTTAACTGTATAATTGTCTTTCTAAAGAAAATTCTATGTATAAACAATTGCAAATAAAGATATGTAAAGTCGTCGGGTTGGCCTAATGTCGGTATCAGCTAGACAGCGAGGGAGTCTATCCCCTTTTCACTAGCACTGGACCAAGGAGATTGTTTTGGGCGTCTGAGGTGGACGCCACACCTACCACCCGCTCCTCACTTTACCGCACAGATCCCAGTTTTACTCATACGCTGAGTTGGCGAGGGCCAGTATCGAACCATGATCCTTGTGGTTTCTAGCCCATGGCTCTACCGACTGGGCTAAACCGACCCTTATAAAGGAAGATAGAATATGAAAAAAAGAACGTTATCTTATCTGAGATATTTTTAATGCTGACAAAACTTAATAAAGCACTTGGCCTTTTTATACCTTTTACAGTAAAACATACATTTTAACCAGTCTTAACGCAGCGACGTTCATTCAAAGAATATGTTACTACTTGATATATGGTTTCTCATTAGTGTTGTTGTTTACAGCGATTCTAATATCCTGATTTCCCCTGATGTCACATTTTCTTCAGTTGAACAAAACCAAGTCCACTCGAAGTGAAATCGTCGTATGAGTAATCATATGGAAGGAAAATGCCAAGTCGGCATTATACAATAAACAGAAAAGGAGTTGAGTCGAATGTTTCCAGTAAATCTTCGGAGAACAATTACAATCTCCAGTCTCGTCTTCTCTGTCCATTCGCTAGAAAAACGTCATCAGCATTGAGTGACCATGTAACGATTTAAAGACACCACTGGGCCTCAGGTCAGGTCACGTTTGTGATGCTATCATATCATCTTAGCGATAGGGTCGTAAATTTTAATACCTGGGGCGTTCGTTCTTACCCCCAACAACGCCCGAGAAATTGTAGTTAAATGGAATAGAGCGTTGAGAAGAAAAACTTTTTGATGACTCCATTGATGGCCGGGACAAGGAGATAATAACACAGCAATGTAGTTTACAAGTGTGGCGGAATTTAATGGAGAGTCATGGGAAATTTAAACGGGCCAACAAATCAAGATAGTGAATAGATAATGTGTAAAAGTAATTCAAAAAAATATACGAGTCATTACATACGTTTGTATCTGTAGACACACAAAGTGGGAAAATGAAAGCATCGCAGACAACACTAACACACACATATATACGTGCGAGCATGATCTTAGAATTAGATACACATGTACTCCTCATTGAATACACGTATGGAATTATATATATATATATATATATATATATATATATATATATATATAATATATATGAGAGAGAGAGAGAGAGAGAGAGAGAGAGAGTGGGTGAGAGTTATCCACAGACACGTGTTTTGACCCATCAAGTCTCTGCAGTGTGGCTAGACATTCTGTAAGCTACCTACAGCCGGAATAGAACTCCGATCGATTCAGCATCAGTCGGACAGCTTAACCTCTCGGCTATTGTCACCTACAGAATGCGAAGGAGATTTTAACTGTTTTAATACACATATGAATAACATAATAAAGTGTGATATATATTATATATATAATATGAAAAAAGAAGTGATAAGACAAACAGGAAAATGTATTTTATGTTTATTTTTCTAAACTAGTTTCGACCTTATGTCATCGTCAGGAGAAAATTTCATGTTGAAATTGTTTTTAGAGAGTTTTTTAAAAAAATTAAACTATTTTTTAAAGTGTTTGAGAGGCCACTATAATCCAGTCAGAGAAGTGTGTTAGAGTAGTGAGTCCATCTGTTCCGTGATAAATGTGTGGTCTCTCTCTCTCTCTCTCTCTCCTCTCTCTCTCTCTCTCTCTCTGTGTGTGTGTGTGTGTGTGTTGTGTGTGTGTGTGTGTGGTGTGTGTGTATGTGTTTGTGTGTAAAATGCACATTCCATTTAAGTTTCATTAGAGAAAGAGAATGAAATGGTCCTAACATCAGAAAGAAATATATTTCCAATACAACATCTGACTGAATGATCAATGTCTGCACTGAGCAACATTTTCTTATCATCCAAATCTTTATTACAACAGATATTTTCATAAAAATCAAATTCGGTATATTTACTCTTTCCTAACTAAAATGATCAATATCACAATGGAAAACATTAACAACGGGAAGCATTAACGTTTCAGCGTATTTGTTGTTTCGTTTTAATATGACTAAAATTGTCCAGTTGAACACATCGCCCAACGAATATAAGTGTTGAGTTAATACATTTCTAAGTGACAATCTTCTGTAGGTTGCCGGTTCAATCCCGACTACGGGCGATCATAACATAGAATACTTTACAAGGCTTAACACGTGTACCTGATCATGGTAAATGGAATGATAACAATCTACGCGAATGGATTAAATAAAGGGTTAGTTTCGAAGTTCTGTGAAGGCTCCTGCGTTCGACGATGAGTTCCCAATTTCGACAAGAAACATCTGAAGAAAGTTGGAAGGTACATCGACCGAAAAATAGTGTATATAACAATAAAGATGGAGACAACTGTTTGAAAAATCTAAATTACACAAATTATCAAACCGCATCATAACAATTTAGACAAATAATTGTTCAACACAATTGTTAATATATCTACTATATCTACTAGATATATTAGGTCCATCCCTTATTACAACTGGTTTCTATCTACATTTATCACTGGCTTTATTAAAACTGACATATTTCCTCTGTTATTACTGCAGTTGTAACAGTAATACCATCATCATGTCGCGCAATTTGCACGGATATCCATGACGATCTCTCGCCAACCTTCCCTATCATTCATCTATTCTGGTACCTCCTCCGCGCAGCAGCCAGCATCCCTACATAGTTTGTCAATGTAGGTCCTGGCTGGGCGGCCCACATTAGCGTGCCCATGTGCTGGCTTCCACAGTAGTACGTCGCTTACGATCTCGTCCTTGCTTCTCCAGCAGTGTCCTGCATGTCTAGCCCGTCTTACTCGATGGTTTGTGAGATGGGGGGGGGGGGTAGGTGGCCATACAGTTGCTTTTTTGTGGGGTGCTGCTTCCACGCCTTATTCAGGACCACTCGCAGCATTCTCGTGTAGCTCCCAATGTTATTACTGTCGATATTACAACTGGTCTATTTCTACTATTGGTATTAGAACTGGGGAAGTGTCATGGGCATAGAAAGTACGTAAGCGGTCCCCAAAACCCCAGATGCTGACACTTTTGTTTGCCACAGATTATCTAGTAGATGCAGGGACGGGAAGGCCAAATTTAACGGTTTCCAGTGCAGAAACATCTTGGATATTTCACCACAACCCCTTTGTCCGTGTTGTGGCCCTAATAACACTGGGCGCCAGACCTGTCCACCTTGGATGACTCTACCAGGAACATAAGTTTCCGACGACATAGTTCTGATATTACCACGTTTACAAACCCTGCCGCTAAGAGTGAAGTTAGACTTTAGGGCGGTAAAGGTACTGGATTGAGGAAGAATCACAAATCACATCCTTAATATCAAATAGTTTATTTTCAAATGAATTCAAATAAATATCTAAATCATCCCAAATCGCATCAATTTAGACATAGCTTAGTCGTGTCAGTACTACTGTACGGCTGCACCAATTGGGCCCTACCAAAGCGCCCAGAGAATGAGCTACGTTGGAGCTGTACAAGAATGCTGTGTGGTCTTTAAAAATTTTTGGAAACAACAACCAATCAAAATGCTGCTGTACGCCCACCTGTCCCCTAACACAGAATTCATCCAAATAAGACAAACAAGTCATGCTACACACTGCTGAACAAATAAGGACGAACTTATAAGCGACGTTCTCCTGTGTAAACCTGAACATGGACTCACCAGGGTGAGCCGTCCAGCAAAGATCTACATTGATCAGCTCTTTGTGGATTCTGGATGCTGCAGGGAGGACCTCGCTCGGGAGATGAACTACAGGGACGGATGGCGAGAAATTATCATGTACATCGGTGCTGCCAGCGCGACCTGATGATGTTTCAGTTAAGATAAGTTTAATATGTCTTAGCAATAAAAACTCGGTACATTTGATTGTTTCATGGAACAAACTGATTGGCTCGATAACCTAAAAAGGATAATCACATGGAAAAATGTCTCGTCAAAAAAGTTCGCACAGTAAGTTCAATAATTTCGTTTCTAATATTCCTTGCGATTGAAAAATAATTTTAAACTCTACTTTCATAATATGTGATTGTGAAAGTGGCAATATTGAAAATATGCGTGGCCCTACTCCATAAATTGCACTTCAAAGAATACAATATAATTTTAAAAATGCATTATATATTTTTTTTAATAATAGTGCAAAGCTTTTTTGATATTTTCTCTTGAACTATTCAATATGGATGACAAAATTGTTCACCCAGTTCGATCAGTGCAAAAGAGAAAATAAATAAATTAATTCTGGGAAAAAAATTATAAAAGTCGAAGAGGTATGATCAAAAACATCGAGACTGAATATTTAACACCTTTTTTTCCATTTTGAAATTAAATACTTAAACCTGGATATAGGCGAGCAACTCAAATATGGGCGGTTATCCTTTATGTTACAAATGTGTTTCGTCATGGTTTATGCATTAATTTGGTATACTCAATAAAACTAGCAGGATCTGTGGATATAACACACTATGATAATTAACTCTTACGGAGGTTAATATGTACTTAAGAGCTATACTATTAGTTCAAAATATAAAAATATATTAATTTTGATTCATGAAATCAAAGTATTCCAAAAAGATTAGTTTATTCTTGATTTAAAGTCGATGTTATAACGCTTCGTTTATTTAAACTAATATTCATCAGGATATATATATATATATATATATATATATATATATATATATATATATATTATATAGAGAGAGAGAGAGAGAGAGAGAGAGAGAGAGAGGAGAGAGAGAGAGAGAGAGAGAGAGAGAGAGAGAGAGAGAGAGAGAGAGAGAGAGAGAGAGAGAGATTTATGCCTTATAACACTTTATCAATTTCAGTTTTCTTCTTGTTATTGAAGAATTTTCTTCATTTTCTAAATCTATTACGAATTCGGGTGGTGGTGGTGGTGGTGGGATTTGAGTCCCCGTGGCGTAGTGGCTAACGTGCAGGAATTCGCTGTCTCTGTTTGTCTGACTGTATATCTGTCACTCTCTCTCTCTCTCTCTCTCCCCTCTCTCTCTTTCTCTGTGCGTTTCTCAAACACACGCACGCTCAAACTTTTTTCTTTTTCCTTTTTTCCATTCAATTTAAACAGATTAGCGTTATCACTTCCACGCTCTCGACCCTCCCCTCATTTTTTCTTTCTTTCACTTTTATTATATTTTTCCGGATGTGTAACATTTCTTTTTCTTCCCTTCCTTTCTCCGCATTAAAAACGGAATGGTTCATTTTTTAGATGAGGTGATAACACCTTAACCTTACCTCCAACCTACTCCAAACGAAGCTTCTCCGGATCGTTCGGGTTAAAGATGACACACGTATGTACTATTATAGATTAGTAGGTTAACTCTTATTTTAGTTTTAAACAGAAATGCAACGTAGTATTAAAAATATAAAATTGCACTCTGGTTATAATGTAAACAAATTTGTCGATTAAAAGTACAGATAAAATGCATTGAAATATTGAAATTATATCAAGAATGTAATCGTTTGCATGAAGATGTTTAAGTAGTTATTAAAATATCTTTTGAAAATGACTTTTTCCCCATCTATTTTTTGTCAAAAAGGAAAAGAAAATGACTCTGAGAGTGACGTTCTGGAAACTCATATTTTTAGTCTGATTTCGTTCCACAACTCTTTGAAAGTTATTGATCACAAAATGTAATGAAGTGTTTATCGATAAAACTTGAGGAATTCTGGGCCGATGCACCAATTTCCACGAGGATGGGTTTTGAGTTATCGCTGGAATAATTCTTGGAGTTTGTCAAGTAACGGATTTCAGGCGTGGAAAACCGACAAAAACAGCCGAGGGATGTTGTTTCGCTAGAAATTGGATACTGAATTTGCATCTTGATGTTCGGATTACAGAGAACCATATATTAATAATATATATATATATATATTATATATATATATATATATATAGAGAGAGAGAGAGAGAGAGAGGGGGAGGGAGGGAGGGATAGATAGATAGATAGATATACGGGGATAAGTTATAGGAAATTGGGGAATGTCTCCACGTACATATACAGGTTAAAATCGATATGAACAGACGAGTTTAGATTAACTCTTACGTAAACACATTTAGTCATTTTACTCCCCAGAAAATTGTCACAGAAGGATATTAAAGAGATTCAGAATATAAAAGATACAATGGGTGAAGGTGATTTCTATGGAGTTATATTCTATGAGTATTAGAGTTTGTAATAATAGGTTCGGTTTGTTTCTTTATTTATATATTCCAATCTGTGAATGCCAATAATCTTACTTAGTTATCTCCCTTGTCAATCAAGGCCGCTTCTTGATAAATTAATATCTCATTAGCATAATTAGCTTTACAGTTTTAATTCTTTTCAGTGTGTAGTTCTTTCTTTTTCTCTTTCTTTCACTTCCACCCTCTCTCTTTTTCTTTTTCGCTTTCCTTCTCTCTTTCTCTGCTCTTTTTCCTCTTTGCTTTTTTTCTATTTCTTTTTTCTCTCTTTTATTTCCTTCTCTCTTTCCTTCTTTTTCTTGTATCCTGGGAAGGACGTTAAACTGCATCTAGTCGTAAAGTTCCAGTTTTGGAGTTTTGGGTGTGTTGATTATCCCCTCACCGCCATTACCCCCATGTCTATTCTGACCCCAATTGGGAGTACCTGTTAGGGTTCCATCTATGGGTGAATAGATCAAAAATGAGTATCCAACAAGAAGGAATCAAACAAAATATTTTTGGCATAAAATAACTTAAGGGTTGACATGCCGTAAAATTCAAACCAACCAACCAACCAACCCAACCAACCTTCTTTTTTATGCTTTCTCTCTTTGTCAATTGGTTTTATAGGCCTTTCCTTTAGAAAAGGTTTAATCCCGTTTCCTTTGTTCTGATCCATTTACAGTAATCATAAAAGATAAAAAGTTTTCATTAACGTGAGAACATAGAAATACCTGGGTTGGGATCCAGCCGCGTAATAGTCTAAATAAACCCCGCTGCATTGTGGGTATCCTCTAGGATGGGAAAAGGCTAAGGGGAGAAAACCCAGACAGAAATCACGGCTTTGACTCCGTTAGGCAGTTCAGTGTTAAAAACTCTGGCAACTCCTGCAGCCAAACTGACGCCGAATGTATTGGTTCACCATTCCTTTGGATCACGCCAGCGTGGCAGATAGGAGGCCTTGTCACTTGGGCAACCCAGAGCCTCCATATATCTTGCCCAGGTTCTCTGTTTTGCACTGTTCTGTGAGGGGTCGATAATGTCTTTGAAACATTGGACTTCACAGTCACAAGAGGCGCTGTAACCTCAGGGGCACAAAAACTATATTATAGTCTTCCGAGACTAAAATTCCAATTTATATCATGAAAGATTATTTTAGCTACACTCAAAAATTCAGTACAATTGGATTTTGTATTGTATTTCATACATCATGAAGACAGAATAATTGCAAATAGTGTGACGGACCGTACTCATTTGGAAAAAGAGTGAGAGTGTCTTGCCTGTCGGAGTCGAACCCGCGCTCTCCGGAATGCAAAGAAATGAGATTTAGGCGTTGGATGGACGTGAGGTGCAATTCAGGTGCCCGGATGTTGGGGCATACACGCGTCCATCCGAATGCGCGAGAATTGTGCACGGGCGCGAGGTTCGACTGATGTGCCCGGATGATAAGGGAAACGGTAGTATAAGTAAAAGTGGGGTGACGGCATTAACAGTGTTGCGACTTCAGCTGCTGGTAGACAATGACGACAGTGTTGTAGCCTGCAAATAAGGCGTTTGACTCGCTTCTTTTTGCCCCCCTCCCCTCAACAAAGAAGATTTACTTGAAACCCCATAATCATGCAAAGAAACCAAACCATTCTTAAACAGACTGGAGATCGAAATAAGCAGAACAAACAAATATTTATTTCCTCCCTCTATTTTTTTCCTTCTATAAATAGTTTACAAGGCAAATTGACTCTTTAATTTAAGGACATGTAAGTCACTTCACTCTTCTATTTACAATTTTGACATAAGATTCTTCTTTTCTGCAAATGACATTTAATATTACTCCATTATGGATTTAGTTGGCTGGGAATTTACCTGTTAGCCATGGGTGGTGACCCATGATGCTTAAGGATGGAACCCTGGTGGCTAAGTAGTCCATGACATGCAACACTCTACTTTGAACCTTACTGAAAGATGACTTCATTATCACCAAACCAAATTAAATCAATGGAACAAGAATAATCTCCAGGAAAATCTATGTATACTGATGATGTAGTGAAGTCATCTTGTAGCTCTGTAGGCTGGGGCTTTAGAATACACCGACAGCACCTCTGCAGAGGGGTAAGACTCCCCAATGGGCCATTTGTTGGCCTTAGGTGGCGACCCGTGATGCTTAAGGATGGAACCCAGGTAGATGAGCAGTGCATAACTTGCAACACCCCATTTAGACCCTTACTTAGGCTAGACAGGCGGTCGGAGAGGCCCCCTTCGATCAATCAGGCTGGTCACGTCAAGCCCTAGCACCTATATGACTGCCCCAACCCTATTGCCCTTATGGCAAGCCCCAACTCTTTTTATCATATGGGTGCTAGAAGGCGATGGCCGAGGGTACCTATTAAAGTATCATCAATGGTCTAAATAGAAAAAATATGTTAAGAATTGAGTTGAAAAAATGAGTACTCATCAAGAATGAATTAAACAAAACGTCTTCCTCATAAAATAACCCAATAAGGGTTGACATGCCGTAAAATCATATAGCGCTATGATATGTATTTCATATAGCGCTGATAAATTTGGAAAAGGTATGAATCAAACTACTTTTCCTATCGCTATGGATTAAGTGTAGGGCTGATTGGACTCTTCAACTCTAACTAGGTAAACAGTCTAGGTGAAAGAAAACTCTGAATTCAGACCTATTAAACTCAGCTTACAAAATTGACTTTGTGCCCCATCCTGTGCGTGCGGATCGGGTTGGTAAATATATATATATATATATATATGTATGTGTGTGTGTGTGTGTGTGTGTGTGTGTGTTATTCGGTAATTTTTCACCTTTAGTTGTCAAAATTCCTAGCATAAAATTGTGCATCTGAAATGAACTTAATTGTTATTAAGAACACATTTTATGATATTTCATTTGTATTGTTTTCGAAAAAAGTTTATAAGATTTGTTTATTCCACACGGAGACTTTCAAAATAGCTACCGGCTTGGTTCAAAGTTAAAGTCAAGGGAGGTTACTCTAATTGCCTTATTTGCTAAAAATGTTGACAACTAAAGGTGAAAAGTACCTGTTATTCCCCCGAATATATTTTAGAGACATTGTCGCCCCACACGTAACTAGAGACAGAAAAGGACGTCAGCGGATGTGGGGCGAGACGTGAACCTATATATATAGATACATGTAAGCAATAAAAATGTCATTCGACTATTCTGTTCGTTTTTAGAACATTTCAGATCTCATAGAAAGGCACGTGGTAAGAAAAAAAACCCACAAAAAAACACCAATATCTTTCCTAATCGTTAAAATCAACTTTATCTCATTGTAGTTTCTCGTTACTTTATTTTCCTTTGTGAGGAATCACTGTTTACAGGAAAAATCTTACTTTAAAGAATTAAAAAAATACCTTTATTCCTTATTTAAATTTACCTTTGAAAACTTAATACTGAATAGATTTCACAAGTGAAGTAAGTTATTTATAGATTTAGTACTCAGTAAGCCTAATCGATGTCGTTCTTTTTGAATAAAATACCCAAAGCTGTTCGTGATTAAACTGTATATATATTTATAATTAACCTTTTCTTAGATATTTAAAAAAAGAATTTATGACAGTAATGTAAAAAAAAAAAAAATATCAATAAATAAAAGTTCCTATTCAGTTGAATACACCGTGTTATTGTTATAGAACAAAGGAACTTTATTTAGTCCTTTTGAATTGAAATATCGACTATGAACATTTAAACAAACCCTTTCCGTCAAAGAATTCAAACTTAAAAAAAAAAGAATAGAGTTCATCAAATTGTAGCAACTTTTTTGTTGCTGTCTGAAATCAGACAACTCACCAGGGTTAAAGTTGTTAAAGAATGACCTTGCAAATAAAAATACAAATACGAGGGCGAGTCAAAAAGTAATGCCATTTTGTTTGGGACATATATAATTACAAATACAGGAACATGTATCATACATCATAATGAAGCTGGTCCTCTGTGGATCAGATCCCTAGTTCTCCACATAGTCACCGTTTCTCTCAATAGCAATGTGTCCACCTTAAAGATTTCAGTTCCTCGTCACAGGAATAATGCTTGCCTCTCAAATCGTCTTTCATTGGATTGAAGAGATGATAGTGATTATTCCAGTGACGAGGAATTGAAATCTGTAGTGAAGTGGCTCAAAGAACAGAATTTTACGGAGCAGGGATACATGCTCTCATTCGAAGGTGGACACATTACTATTGAGAGAAACGGTGACTATTTAGAGAAGTAGGGATGTGATCCACAGAGGACCAGCTTCATTTGGATGTGTGATACATGTACCTGTGTTGGTAATTATACCTGTCCTAAACAAAATGAATTTTTGACTCCCCCCTGTACGTAGAGTGTGTTCTAAATAAATTAACATTTAATAAAACCCAAGCAGAATAGCAAATTCACACTACTTAATTGATAATACTATATATATATATATATATATATATATATATATATATATATATATATATAAGTATGTAGTGTGTGTGTGTGTATAAATGAAAACCTTAAATTTCATTATGTTTTCATTGCAGGTAAATAGGTAATCCAAACTCAATATATCTTGTAAAATATAGAGCATTTATTTATTGTTAAAACCAATTACTAAAAAGTATAAATATAAATACACGATATGTATAACTTCCTAACCGTTAGGCATGACATAACCCCAGACGGGTTGATATGCCGTTAAAATCAATAAACAAACAAACAAACAAACAGTGCATTTTGCCGGTAAACATGGTAAATCATTAATTTTAAAGGAAAAAGTTTTAGTTTTAAGGACAAAAGTTTATTTTTGGGAGACATAGATTAAAATAATCCTAAACCAGTCGAGTATATATAATATAAGGTACCTAAATTTGTTTAGTTCTCCTGAGGAAGGTGTACCTTTAACACCGAAACTCTCTCTCTCTATCTCTCTCTCTCTCTCTCTCTCTCTCTCTATATATATATATATATATATATATATATATATATATATATATATATATGATCATTTAATTTTCGCTTTCACATGCAATGATAACGTCATCGGCTTTCATATAAAACGCCAAGTAAATAACGGTAAGTAAGCTTTTACCACACATTCAACATACACTGAACATCTTTTATCTTTTACTCATATAAATTTTCATTTTCCTGATGAAGGTTTAAAAAAAAAACGAAATACTTAAGTATCGACATAAAGAGTTTTCATCGTTCATGAATCCTGTGTTTGTTTTCTTTTAATATGTTCTCCACACACACCACACGCATACACACACACACACACACACACACACACACATATATATATATATATATATATGTGTGTGTGTGTGTGTGTGTGTGTGAGTGTGTCTTTGTTAGTGTGTGTTTTCTCACCTCTTCCTGTAGTTTGGATATAGAAGACTTCATTCATGGACAACTGCCTGTAATATATCACAATTCCTGGTCTCTGCCTCTGGTGTCCTGACACTGATGGATATAACTTAAGACCACCAAGCTGAGACAACGCATAAGGAAGCGGTGGGCGGTAGAATAAACGAATAGTTTAGTGAAATAATCCTGATATCAATTTTAGCAAGTTTCTCTTCATAGAGAAATATGGACATGACATAAATACTCATCCTAAAGAGAAGAAATACGACGAGTGTTTTAGAGTCGATTTGTAATAATTATCTTTATACCTTCCTCTTTTTTTTATTTGTTTTTTTTTATCCATATATGGTGATTCATATTTATTACTAACTGTTGAACATCCAGCATATTGATGCGCATGTGTAAAACATGAATCTGATATCTTCTTGTGGTATAAGTGTGATAAAGAATTTGCTATCAAATATGAAGATATCATGATATCTTCATATCACACATCTTTTTTAACATAAACGTCATATTTTTTCTCCATCTAATGGCTTTTGGACACACACACACACACACACACACACACACCACACACACACACACACACACACACACAAACACACACACATATATATATATATAATAATATATATATATATATATATATATATATTATATTAATATATAAAAATATTGGTAAACACTTGCGGTAAGAACAAACCCGGGAAATAGTTTGATAGTA
The DNA here is from genome assembly GCA_023376005.1 of Doryteuthis pealeii. NCBI lineage: Eukaryota > Metazoa > Mollusca > Cephalopoda > Myopsida > Loliginidae > Doryteuthis > Doryteuthis pealeii. The sequence continues at coordinate 1,451,654 of CM042138.1, read as the reverse complement.
AAATATATTACCAAACTACTTGGCGAAAAAATGAAACAAAATAAAAGACAAAGAAGGTCGTACCAACCGAAAATAATCGATTAATACTATAACACTTTGCCAAAAGAAACAAATTATATATATATAGCATGAGCAGGATGTGACACAAAGTCAGTTTTGAATTCCAATACCAAGATTAAACCTCCACTAAAATATTTACATAAACGGAGAATAGATGAATTCATGCTGATATTTTTCATGATGGTATTAGCGTTTTGTGAAATAGATACAGACTTTTCCAGGTTTTGAACTTGAATAGAAGTGTCCATTACACCGAGAGGATCTCATATACCTAGCTATGGCAAATGTATGACAAATCTATTAAATATAAAATTTATTTTTCCTTGTTTTGTTTTTTAATGTGTAAACTTTTAGCTTTCATTACAGGATTATTTTACAGCCATCTGAAAGCTTGAAATATGTTCATAAAATCTAACTAAAGTCTACTATTAAATCCTCATAAGGAGCGTAGGGTAATGGTTATCGTCGTAGGAAATGGACTCGGTTAATCACGTCCAAATCAAGAACGAGACAGTTTGCAAATTGCTTAATCCAATCAAAATCTGCATCAGGGGGAAAAATGAATTGATTGATTTCAGAAATAATGCTAAGAGAAATAATCTATGAGGACATTTTTGATATCAAATAAAATACTTAACATAATTTTATCTGTATATTACATTTATATTGGCATGATTCACTTGCATACCCATATTATACAAGGACTCTAAAACAATAATTGTGCGTCCCTATTCCTATTTGATGATAATAATTATTTGTTTTTGTATTTTGTAGTTTCAAGTATTACTAATACACAATTGTACACATTTTATGGTTTAAAATATTTGAAGCAATTATTTCATTTAAAGTAGCAGATACATATGGGAAAGGTATGCATCCAACTATCCAAGTATAATTATCAATGGTAGTGTAGACTGGGCTTTTTAACATTGGTATGGCTGGAGGAGGAAATAATTTGAATTCAAATATTTTAAACACCGCTGAATAATTGACCATGTGTTGCATCTTGCTTGTGCGGAGGGAGTGAGTAAATATATATTAGAGATGCAAAGAAGTAATTTTAATTGTATTAAAAAAAATAATCAATAGTCAAAACAGATCACGTGATGGAATTTTGCTTGAAAAAATATAACACTTTGAAAAACTTTACATTTCTACAAGAGATAGCTAACTTAGCATTCAGATCATTTCACAAAATTACTGGATTTTAACTCTTTGTTGGAATATTTTGTATATTAGCTGTGCTGCAATACACCACTTAAATTTATAGACTCTGCGAGGTCACGTGGTTTAAACCTCAGCCAATCAACAGCCCGAGTGCATGGTTGGTTGACTACTTAATCACTGACATTGAGAGACGTCAACTTACAATCATTGACGAAAGACCTGCAAGACTGAGAGCAGCAAGGAACAACCAAAGGATTCTTTACTAAGGATCGCGTTCTGCTTAACACAAAGGATCTCTGCTGGAAAAGCGCTCTTGCTTGAAGCCAAAGGATGGCAACTAAAATCGTCACACTCTTAACCTACTTTAAGCCGCTCATAGCGGCTTTCCCAACACTGTGATCCTATCGTAAGCAGCTAGCAACATCTCTCGCTCGTAACACTTGTTTACATTGAAAATTCACAACGTCACAACCCTTGACATATTTTGATCTGTCTGTAAACCAACATTAAAACTGGTACTTGATGCTTTTGCAATAGAAAACAGTTCAATGGAATAATTTGGTACCGCCGTGGGGGAAATATGGACGGCAAAGAGTTAAGAACGTGGTTGTTATTCAATGTTCACTGTGATAGACGGTATATATATATATATATATATTATATATATATATATATATATATATATATATATATATATATACTCAAAACTATGCTGTGTTCGTATCACTCAACATAAGTATGCGCGTCTTTCTTATTTCTATACGTGTATATAAGTAAATCTTGAATCAGGTTAATTTGAAATATAATATTCTATTTTGCCCAATAGATATATAGATAGTGCATATGTATGTGTGCACATATATAAATGTGTGTGTGTAAGTGTATGTCTTTGAGAGTACACAATCACATGAACTGATTTTATGAATTATAAAAATCTATTAATGCAAGCAGATTACTAAGGAAATTAATCAGTGCCGTTGTCTGATGTCTTTTTCATCAAACTGAATGCTCTCTCCGGTTCAGAGTATGTCGATAATTCAAATTCAAGAAATCGGTAAGTTTTGCGACTGGTTTAGCATTTATATTAAAACTCACTATTTGCATTTAAGATCAGTGGAAACAGTTTCTTTCATGCTGATTTTTGTGGATAGTCCCTTCTAACTTGTAACTTAACCTCTCGATTAAAAATTGATTGAATGATTTTTATTGTATACCATTCTTAATTTGTAGTCGACGAATGTCTTCTTTCTGTAGCTTCTAATCTTTCATAGGTTGGTCTGTCTGAGTAGCAGCTTTTTTTAGTTGTGCTGGTATCTTCTTAAGATCTCGTGTTGAAACATCCTGTGTTGTCATTTGTTGTTAGTGACAACTCAAGATAGTTCTTAGGTGAATTCACATGTATTCTATGTGAGACTTATATCTCTTTCTTGTGTCCGAACCACTCAATCGCTAGTCCCGAACAAGAGGCACTATCCCGAAGCTCATCTTTTGACTTGTAACAAGGAACTGACTAAAACTAAACTATCAATTACGAGCTTGCACGACAAAAGGAAGAGAGGTCACACAAAAGATTAAGAGACGTCACTTACTGTCTCTAACCGTTGTTAACGGTTAAGTTTTAATAAAAATATAAATCCCAGGCTTGCACTGCAACAGGAAGAGAGGACACACAAAAGATTAAGCGACGTCACTTACTATCTCTAACCGTTGTTAACGGCAAGGTTTTTTAAAAAAAGTTCTCTACACTAACCATGCATAATTAACAGGATACCTATCAATTACGCAACATTTTAACGGCATGTCAACCCTTCTAAAATTATACTCTGTCTTGTGGTTTGGGAATCACGTTCATTGTATGTTCATATTTACATTTTGGTATAGTTGTTACTTATAAGTTTTTTTACGCACAGTTCAGTTTATGTTAATACCAAATGAATCACCATTTTATTATTTGGTGGGCCTAACTCCTTTCTAGTAGATACAGTTAGCATATTTAAAGCCGTGTCAATATCATAGATGTTATGAAAATGAGTATTCGACGATTAGTGCCAACTTCATTGTATAAAACAAATGTATTTTTTGCAATTTTCCAAAATAATTATTACGTTATAAAACGCATATATATATATATATATATATATATATATATATATATATATATATATATGTATATATATATATAAGCAAGCAGACGGACATTTGCGTCCCGCTAAGCATACCTTTCTCTAACATTAACGTTATGTGAAATGCGAACAGCTTTATCCAGGAATTAAAATAAGTTTCCGGCATCCATTACATCCAAATCACATCTAATATATCTATATGTAATAATTGTATTTGGCAAATATATGGTGTTGGGGTTACAATCACTTTTCCTTGTGTGTATGTGTTTTTACTGTTTATGTGTTTTTACTGTCTTTTTATCCTTCATCACTGGAGCATTTTCCAATAATTTTAAATAAATATTTACGATAATACCAAATTAGGATGCATTGACTCTCAGATAATTTTATATTATTATGAACTTATCTTTATTGATATATCGTAAGAGATTTTTTTAACTAATATATTTAGTTACAAAATTCTTCACTTGAAAATGTTTTCCGATTTAGAATATATATATATATATAAATATATATATATATATATATATATATATATATTTTGTGTGTGTGTGTGTGTGTTGGTGTGTAGATAGTCACGTACACAGTGCACGATAAATAGGTCAACAGTAAGAAATCCACTTACTAATTACACAAATTAAAAAAAGAATCAGTTCAAGAAATGTTAGTTTCAAAATATCTTTGAAACTGTTAATGTCAAATCATATTCATATAATGTCACGAGAGATTTACATGAGATGAATAGAAAATAATCTTTTTCAGCTTTTCAAAACCTTTCCAGTTCTGAACTGAAATGCTCTAATGATAAAGAAATAAATGTTAAACACGAAATAAAACTATTTTCACGCCAACTTTGAATTGATTGATTGATTGATTTTTACCAACATCTTAAAACTTCTGCATTTATTTTATGCCTAGAGGTTATCAATTTAACAACATTTTATATTTATATTTACATTTTTGTGTTGGTTCTTATGAGTCTTTTTTTTGCATACGGTTATACGATATCATGGAACCTCGGTTTTCAAACATAACCCATTTCAAAATTATTATTCGAGCACAAATTTGTTCGAAATCTGAAACAGTATATCCCGTAAAAAATAGTGTATAGTGGATTTATGCGTTTGTGGCCATTAGACCTCACAACCCTGACTCTTCAGTATCACTGCTATCTTTTTTAGAATTCTGAAATAAGAGTTCAAATAGGCGTAAAATAGAAAATAAACACAAACGAAGCGAATAATTTGCACATAAAAACAATATCAGATACTCGTTCAAGATAGCGACTGATACTAACTGATGCTGCTGAGTAGATTCGACCAGCCATTCGGCCCTCATTGGTTTGCCTCAGCAGTCATTTGTGCGACTTCCCTTTTCATCGGCTCGACTCCTGTGTTCAAAGTCGGAAAATTGTAGTCATATTCTAATACAAATAATTTGCTGTATTCATATCTAATAGAAATTATTTGCAAACATATCTATTTACCGCCCTGTGTGTTGGGGCTGTAAATACACCGATTGCATCTCTGCAGAGAGGTAAAGTCCCCCAGTGGGGCACGTACTGGCTTGCTTGGCGACCCGTGATGCTTAAGGGCGGAATCATGGTGGTTTAGCAGTCCATAACACGCAACACTCCACTTTGGCCCTTACTTACAGAGAGGCCCATTCCGATCAAACGGCTGGTCAACGTCAAACAAGCCTTATCACCTATATGATTGTCACAACTCTATTGCCTTTATAACAACCCCCAACCCTTTTTATCATATGTGCTACAAGGCAGTGGCGGAGGGCCTTAGTGCCCTAGGTTTGAACACTGCATCTAATACATTTATACAGCTATGTTTCTGCTTGTGTAATGCACAGCTAGACTGTTTTCAACAATATAAGCTTAAATACACTAAAAACCTTTTTTCCTGAATTTGACCTGCTGTAATGGGGGTACGCCTTATATGCCTGTGCGTCTTATATGCCGTCAAATACGGTACTTCCTGGTCCACTCTGACTCGAAGTGAATTGAATATATGCATCTGTGTACAGTTTATCCTATAAGAATTATGTTTTTATTAGTTGGACATACGATAAATTAAAAAATTCGTTTGTTTGTTTATTTATTGATTTTAATGGCATATCAATTCGCCTGGGGTTATGTCATGCCTAACGGTTAGGAATTATACATATCGTGTATTTATATTTATACTTTTTAGTAATTGGTTTTATAAGTGTGTTAGAATTATTGGGGATTATGTTGTATGGTATTGATTTGTTTCATGTCTATATTCTATGGTATAATTTTATTTCACTCAAAAAGAGAGAAATATCCTCCATGTTGACATTTTCAAACAGATCTTTCATATTGTTTGCTTTAAAATAACGGTTTCTGATGTGAGCAAAAAAGCTGCATTCCATTAGTAAGTGTTTAACTGTCAAAGGTGTTTGACATGTTCCACATTGTGGTTGTTGTTCTTGTTTGAGTATATTGGAGTGCGTTAGTCTTGTATAACCAATATATAATCGGGACACAATGACTTGTTCCTTTCTAGACTTCCTTAAAGTTGGTCTCCAGCCTCCCAAAGTGGGTTTGATTAGAAAGAGTTTATTGTGGATGGTGTTATTCCAGTGTTGCTGCCATACAAATATTTATTACACCACACTGTAGATATATAAAAAGCACAAAAAGAAAACTTGGAGTTTTTAATAAGGAATCGCAGAAAGTTGCAAAAAGGACAATACAGTAAGGTATTATTTAATAGCGGTTTCTTCAAGTATATGTTGCTCTCTATCTGTTTATAGAATAAGGTCTATGTATCGTTCAGCATTGTGCATATTCTTGAATCAAATGAAGACATTGTGGAAATGGGTAATAAAATACTTATTCATTCAGGTTTTTGATTGATTTGTTTCAGGAATCACCTTGCCTAAAGTTTTCTAAATTCCCATCCATTGAGACCCACAGATAATCTAATAACGACAATGACACTGTCGACAACATTGTGTGTTTTCCAATTCCCCTCTGATCCGCAGGGAAACAAAATCAGGAATACGATCGTGTTTGCTTCATCCCCTTTCAATCTTATATGACAGAATTGAGCATTCCACTGTCTGTCTTCGCTGAGATGATGTGTGAGGCACTGCGCACTATAGCAAGGCTTGCATCGGCTTATTAAAGATACTTACCCTCGAGAATCGGGTTAATTCAATGAACGGCAAAGACGCTTTCGAAATATAAGCATCCGAACGTATATCATTGACCAACGCAATTATTCTGTTACTATGCAAATGTCATCCGTCAGTTTTTCACTCTTCTAACTTTCTTCATTTTCATCTTTTCTCTCTTCCCCCCTCTCTCTCTCTGCCTCTTTCTTTCTCTCCCCCCTCTCTCTCTGAACATTAGTGCATTGGCTCATATATATGTATATATATATGTAGTAAGGATAAAGGAAAAATGGACAAAAAGGAATGACTCAAAACAGATAGATGTGGAGAGAGATATTTCGTTCCGCGTTAAGCGGTACTTCTTCAGTCAATTTATTAAAGCATTGTACATACACTTGTATTTATAGAAGAGAAAGTGAGTGTGTGGAGGAGAGTTTGGTGAGTAATTCAGGATGGAAGGAATGGTTTGTGAGGATTTGGTTGGTCAGAGGGCATCTATCATGGAAAGTGGAGGGGGAAAGATCAAAACATTGGGATTTGTTTGTGGTGATAAGATGAGGAAGTAGCGAAGTGTCTGTTGGGGGTGGGGTGTGGTAGGGAGAAGTTGGGTTAAAATTCTTGATTGGTTAGAAGGAAATTTTGATTCATTGTATGAAGTGTAAGGAATAGTATGATAAAGTTGCAGATCATAGTGGGATAAAATTAGGCCATCAGTTTTATGGTAGGTGTGGATAGAATGTTTGATTCTTTGAGTAGGGGAGGAGAGAGGAGACAAGAAGTTATGGGGTAGAGTGGTCGCCCACTTAATCAACTCTGCTGATCAAGCTCAAAGATGTCAACGTCCACAAGACAAACATGAATAGCCTTGATGTAGTCTCCCTATATACTAACATACCCAATAAGAAATGTCTAAACCTCCTCAACACACACCTACTTTAACCCAACTTTTCCCTACCACACCCCACACCCAACAAGTACTTAGCCATCCCATCATCACACATCCCATTCCAACAAGAACTCAGCCACCTCCCATCTTATCACCACGAACAATTCACAATGTTTTGATCTTTCACCCTCCGCTTTCCACTATATTATATAACGCGGAATGAAATATATCTCTCCACATCTATCTGTTTCGAGTTAATCCTTTTTGTCCATTGTTCTTTTATCCTTACCACATTCTGTCGGATTTACTCCAACCCTCCTATCTTCACACACACACACACACACACACACACACACACATGCACACACACACACACAGACACAGACACAGACACACACACACACACACACACATAAATATATATGTTGTTTCAAGTGTTTCCTTGATGGGATTCAACAAAACTTAGAACTCAAACGTATATATACAGATTTGGGTATATATTTTTATATATACGAAGTATCAACTATAAATGAATAAATGCCATGATGTAGATATAAATTTATTTCTGCAGTTCCTTGCCTATTCAGTCTGATATTTTGATAATTCGAATTAGGAAATCTTAGACGGAAGGGTCAAGGAAATGCCGAAATAAATTTATATCTACACCAAATATCCCTTTATTCATGCACATATACATATGTGTATGTGTGCGTGTGTATGTGTGTGTATGCGTGTGTCTGTGTATGTATGTGTGCGTCTGTACCATAGTAAAACATTAATTTTGTCAAAGCTATGCGTCTATGTACAAAAAAAAGAAATGCACATGGTACTCTGTCACATTGACGCACGATAGAATGCTGATATATATATATATATATATATAATATATATATATATATATATATATATTTAACATTTTTTGAAAAAACAAATGATGTTAATAGTTTGCTGATAGAATCTGTTTCAACGTTTTAATAGATCGGTCTTCATCAAGAACAACATATGAATCAAAGATGAAGACCGATCTATTAAAACGGTTGAAACAGATTCTGCCAGCAAACTATTAACATCATTTGTTTTTTTCAAAAAATGTTAAATTCGTTCTGTCGGATTAACTTCCATTTACTTTCATATATATATATATATATATATATATATATATATATGTGTGTGTGTGTGTGTGTGTGTGTGTGAGGCTTTTGTTTATATATATATATATATATATATATATATATATATATAGCGCAGATCTGATCGCATACATATATGCTCGTAATATATATATGATTGATGTATAACATTATTTTGATGATAGTTCTTCTCCGCTGTCTAGAAGAGTCTATAAAACGTTTTGTTAGTTTCTTTGTTTAATGACATATGTCACTTTGTGGGTTATCTAATACCAAAGTCATTCTTGTAGATGAACAGTTTTAGTACTATTTAACCAATAGCTGGGGGTTAGGCGTACTAATACATTTACCTTTACATTTACGGAATTAGTCCGAATCTGAACGTAACACCATTGTAGATAAAACTCGCTTACATCGATTACTGAACATGCATATAATCATATATGATATATATCAGATTGCTATTTTTCCTTATGTAGAGACTAATCCTACTCCAATATCTAGAAGTTAATATAGATAGATAAATATTTGCAATTATATGTATTTTCTAACAACTCCACAAGAGCAGGATGTGACACATGTGTCGCATGTACGAATTTAACAGGTTTGAATTCAAAGTCTTCATTCCCCTAGACTGGTTTTCGTACCAAAATCTAAGAGCCCCATCCACCCTACTATTTGCCCATAGCGGGAGGGGGGGAATAATTAGATGCATACATTTCTCAAGTGTAATAGCGCTATATGAAATGAAAAAAAACCCCACCTCGTCCAGGATTTGAAATCGATTTACCGTTTCCATTTCCGACGAAGATAACCATGACACCACTGGCCTAAGATATCAGCCACTGTAGCTGCTCGTAAGTGTATGCTTATGAATTCATGACCGATTGTGAGTGGATAGGTTTTTGTGTTAATATATTATGCGACATTGTCTTCTGTTAGAAGCCGGAAACTGAATAATCTCTCGCCTGTTCGATCCTTAAACGGAACTAATTCATGAATATTGGAATATATGGAGATAATCATATCCTCTGAGTATAAGTAGATAAAGGAAAACACTAAGTGCTCTTGGATATTCCTACATATTGATTATTTATTCTAATCATTTATATATGAAATTTTAGACTAACTGAGCTAAACATACAATCCATTTATCTGTCCTCTTCGTAGTGGAGTGTTTTTTTTTGGAGCTTTTGCTAAACCCAAGTCTTGAGTATCGAATCCTGATTTTGAAGGCATGCATACATGTCTTCCAAACATCAATAAATGGCGCAACACAATTAACCTACAAGCTTTATAATATGTGGTTTTCAAATACCCAGTATATACTTATGTCTATACATATATTTACATCTATCTTATATATATATATATATATGTATATTTTATACGTACATATATACATGTATATATGTATATATATATGTATGCATATATATATGTATATATATACATATATGTATATACATATATATTTATATATATATATATATATATATATATATATATATTTACATACATATATATATATGCATGGTGTGTGTGTGTGTGTGTCTGTGTGTATTTGGGAATCATTCTTTCTTTAATGCAGACACTATAAGCAGAACAGACACCTCATCTCTGACAAGTTGTTTTCTCGATACGTTCATGTTGATAGGTTACTTTATTAACATTAGGGTGGAATTTGTTTATAATTGCACCAAAATTATTTCACGAGTACTTTCGGCACCACGAAGTGTCATCGTCGAGGGTGGATATAATTGAGTGCTTGTTTGAATTTTATTTAAACACATAAATGTGGTTGTACTAACAAGTAGTAGGAGGAGTGAGTAGGAGGGGAACTCATGGAAACTATTTAAAAAGGTATGAGAATTGGGAGAAGGGTAATAGTACAAATCAAAACATTAGTGAAATTATTTAAAAATTCATAAAACAGAAACATATTCGCTGTAAAATAACCCAAGGGTTGACATACCACAAAATCTAAGCAACGTAGGCCAATATGTCAGCATCTATATAAAATAAACCCTGATAAGTGAAAGAGTTATCTTTCACAATATAGGAACGAAATAAAATAGAACTCAGTACCTAATATCCAACTCAGTTTCTGAGTTATTTCACGCATGCTTAGCATTGAATTCTATATATATATATATATATATATATATATATATATATATATATTATATATATATATAATATATACACACACACACACACACACATATATATATATATATATATATATACACACACACACATATATATATATATATATATATATATATATATATATATATATAGTATCCAATTGCCACTTTAACGTATTCGTTGGAGCGGCATAAGTAAATAATCAAAAAGTGCTCAATATATTAAAAATATAGAACAGTAATGATACTAATAATGTTATTTAAACCGTGGTAGACCCTTCATTTTTCCTCTAATAATAATATAATATATAATATATATAAATATAATAATATATATAATATATAATATATATATATAATATAATATATATATATATAATATATATAATAATATATATAATATATATATATATATAATATATAATATATAATATAATAATATATATATATAATAATATATTAGTACTCTCCCTCTCTCTTCTCTCTCTCTCTCTCTCTCTCTCTCTATATATATATATATATATATATATATATATATATATTCTTTGCATAAGTCAATAATATTACTTGTGAAATTAAAAATTCCTGCATTGAAATGTCACTCTTCACCGAATATTTTTTATTCTGTAACCGTACCCGTCACAAAACATCACTCAATTTTTCCAACCATAAGCGTCTAAAGAAATTGAAAAAATAAATCATTTTTCGAACACTTCAAAATTCTCTGTATTCTGATCGATTTAACTTCAAATATCAAACATTTTACCCTGAAGAAGGGAGTTTTTCTTTGTATATTTAAATATTTTATATCTTTTAAAATTATTATTTTATTTCATATTTGAAATAATAATAAATAGAATACATTGTGTACATGAACAAACTCCTGGCCGAAACACGTGTTGGTAATTCATTAAATTAATTTATCCATTCAACATTCTCTTTCCTTTATTTATTAATCCTTTCAGCAGACACACACACACACACACACACACACACATTTATATATATATTAATAATGGATATTTTGTATATTTATGTCTGTACAAAAAACTACGTCACAGCTCTACGTCACAGCTTGCATCACAATATTTTTGAGTTATATACACTCAAAATTTGAATTAATTCAAAGTAATTTAAAAAATTGTTTTTTACTCTTGTCCTTTTTTTCAGTGACAAGAAGTTCACTAAAAAGTTCACAAATAGATAACTAAATAAATACGATTTCATGGACAATTTATGTGGAAATATTCAAAATAATTGTTTATATATGCACGTAACATTTTATTTGAGGGGGACAGGTATAAGTTTCTATTTCCAATTGTTTTATATTTTTACTCCTTTAATAAATATGCAGATTTTGCTTACTGAGGATACAAACTCCCACCCCTTAGGCAATATCTTTCAAAAACTAATTTTTCCACCGCCCGGAGGGTGTTTTTTGCTAGTATATATAATATACAGTGAAAATTAGGCTGTATCGATACAGAATATGTGTACACATATATTAACACGTTATCGTATTCTATTATACACGTTGACATTAATCCGTTTGTTTTACTGTTGTGATCTCTACACCAAACGTCATAAATTTCTGATTTAATTCCGAACTTTGAGATGCCGGCTGTAAGTGATTCTAGTTCGTTCTAACCGCCCTAGACTGAAACAGGTGTCGACCTTACCAGAAGATTTACACGCAAGCAGAAGCTACAGAACAATACAATAGTTTCACCTGCGACCATCACGCTATCTGCTCATTATCCATTATCTAATAATAAATGCCACTGACAGAGTCAAGTTTGACAATCGAAGGGTCACGCACGCAAAAGCCGATTAAACGTGCACGTGATCAGTTTCAGCCAATCAACGAAAGCCAGAAGAGGAGCTGTTAACAGAATCAATTGGCATGTTAATTCTTCAACGTGTAAATTGTTTAACGAGTGTGGCCGTTCGGCTATTAAGAACATTGAGGTAAGTTTGTGATATACGTGGCTCAAAATAAGTAAGCGGCTATTTATTTTCATCCCTGAATAAGTTTAAATTCATCAGAAATTGACAGGTGTGAGAAATCGACAGGTGTTTTAGAAAATAGACAAAAAGATTGAGCCGATTATCTGGCAGCGCCCATCATCTCTCCAAGTAACTCGTGACATATTGTAGTTGGTTGCATTGTACCATTATGTATTTACTCAAACCCTCCACACGAGTAGGATGCGACACATGGTCAATTTTTACACGAAGTTAAACGAGTTTGCTTTCTCCTAGACTGGTTGCCTTACCATCTGTTAAGGAATCCAATCTACCCTAGTATTTTACCAATAGATGAAGGGGAAATAGTTTGATTCCTACCTTTCTTTGCGCTATGTGATATGCAAACAGCCTCATCCAGGATTTAAACTCGGCTCAATGTGTTCATTTTTTACGACGATAAGCATTAAAGACGATAATCTCCACCTTTGCCTTATATAGGTAACAGATAACGATCCCTGGTCTGGTATACAGATGGTTCAAATCCAGATTCCTTCTCCTAGATTGGCTGTCTTGTCAAGGCTAAAGTGGGTATTATGCTCGACTGTTTAACCCTTGTTAGAGGGGGTCCAAATGCATCGATGTGGGTATTGCCACGAATTGAAATGCAATCAGCATTTAAACTTGGTTCATCAATTTTATTTCATACGTTGATTACCATAGACATTATGGAACGCCAAAGTATTTTCCTTCGCGTTTACACTTCACAATCTTTGAGAGCCAGTTAACATAATCTAATAGGTTCAGTAAATTCCTAAAAAGCGAATGTCTGTAGTTGGTGCCCTTGGAACGATCTCCAAGAGTTAGAAATAAACTAGTAGAATTAGAAATCAGCAGAAGAATTGAGAGCATTTTACAGATCGTTTACAATACGGAGAGGAGTCCTGGAACCCGAGGAGAGTGTCACTCAGACTCCAATGAAAGATCATCAGCTTACACCTGTGTATAAAAAACCCGGAAAGGAAACAAAAATTGAAAGACGAAAATACCTGTAATTGGCTATGATGTGGAAGATCCTAGGAGCAAAAATAATAGAAGAAATGTATTAGCCACTTGAAAACTATGGGCTTTTTTCTGAAGTACAGAAACTATGTCACAACAAAGAAGAGGAACAAATGACCTGTAATATATAAACCAACAGTTTCTTAAGAAGGTAAAGAGAAGGAAGAAAAATACTATTTCTTGGAATTTTTTTTAGATGAGGCTTAGTAATTAATATTATTTGGATTATTGTCCACATCTTCATTGTTATCTGCACAACGTTTTGACCGATGTGCCCTCCGACCTTCTTCAGGTATTTCTTGTCTGACTCGGGAACCTTCTTGTCGTAGTCGAGAGCCATCACGGAATTTTGAATATAACCCTTTATTCAGTCCACGGGGGTATCCTGATATCATCCCGCTAACCATAGCTGGGGTACAGGTGTTAAGCTTTGTTAATAATTATTCTATGTTACTGCTGCCCCTGACCAGGATTGAACCTGCAGTCTAGAGATCATTATCACTTAGAAGTGTCTTAAATTAACTTCTTTATCCACTAGGCTATGTGTCCAATTGGACAATTCAGTGTGGATTTTGGGAACATATACACCTAATGACTGGTTTTGCCTAAAATATCAATCTATTCACTTATGTATGATTTTTTTCATTATCGAATCTATCTTTTGAATTATAGATTCCCAAATTGTGTTCATTTCTATTCTCGGTCTACACATCGAAGGGCACATCGGCTGAAACGTTGTACAGATAACAATGAAGATGAGGAAAATAGTCCGAATAATCCTAATAATACTAGTATGAAAAATGTTGTCTTGTTATTGATAGATTAAAAAAAACACATGATCTAATCAACATGGTTAATAGGATGTTTGAAAATGTTCAGAATAGGCAAGGAAATCAGATGTCAATGAAAAGTCCCCAGTAAAATCTGTTGAGAAAAGCTTGTCTTTTTTCTAGAGGATGTCAGCCACTTCATCGGATTCTGCATCTACAAACCAACGGCGATGATTGAAGAAGCTGCAACTACAAGTCACGCAGATGCTGGTTTAAGCCATGACACTACAAATGATCAAAAATGCAGATAGAGGTGTGTAGGAGTCGTAAGGAAATGGACTCATTGACACGAGTTCAAATTCTAGACGAGGCTTTGTCCATTTTCCAGAGTGCTAATGCCAATGAGAAAGATATGCATCAAACTATTCTCTCACCAGCCATGGGTAAATAGTAGGTGAGACTGAGTCATTAACTTTGGTTAGGCAATCAGTCTAGGAGAAGGAGAACTCCGATTTCAAACTCGTTAAACTCCGTATAAGAAATTGACCTTGTATCACATTCTGCTCGTGCGGGGTGGGGGGTCGGTAAATATTTTAATGGACTAAATTTTACATGGCTGAAGGAGTTTCAACATTTCGTAGATTTCATACACTTTTTTTAATAGAAAAATAATTTTCTCATAAATATAATATTTATCAATATTTGTAGTTCTTTTTTCCCGTGGAATATTCTCCTCCTCATCATGACAACATTCTCATTATTCCCCTTGCCACCCAATCCTATCAATCATCGCTGCTGGCAGGTTCTCCACATGGCATCCAGTATCCGCACATAGCTGATTAATATAAATTTTTGATGGTTGGCCGACACTAATGTATCCATATGTATGTGTAGGAGGGCGTCACTTATGAGTTCGTTTTTACTTCTTCAGTAGTGTCCAGTATGTCGTGTTCGTCTTACTTTTGTGATTTGTGTGATAGGAGATAAATGGCCGTACAACTGATTTTTGTTGGGTGCTGCTTCTGGGTTTTGTTTAAGACAGCATACAGCATCATTGTGTAGTTTCCATCTAGCCTTTTCCTCAAGCACTTCGTTAAAGTCCAAGAGGTGCAGCCATAGCGTAACAGTGACACGGCTACAGCTTTGAAAAATTAGAATTTACAGTTCAAATAAGTGTTATACTTTGACGTGAAGCATGAGTGGAATGTCGAAACAAGTTTGTGTTAAATAACATCTGATGACGACAACACACGAAAATTGGCGTTAAAATTGGCAACCTAAAATTAGGGTTCAGCGTTTCATGAAAGTGTATTACTTGAGATTATTTATTCCATCCTTCTAAATTGAAATTATATGCTGGAGAACAGTCGTATGCTGTGGGAATAACCATGTTCAGTTATTCAGATACTTTATACACACACAAACACAGATATATATATATATATATATATATATATATATATATCAGTAAAGAAAAGTCGTCGGGGTGGTCTAAAATCGGTATCAGTCAGACAGCGAGGGAGTCTATCCCCTTTTCACTAGCGCTGGACCAAGGAGATTATTTTAGCATCTGAGGTGGTGGGCCACACCTAACATCAGCTCCTTACTTTACTGCACAGATCCTTGTGCTATTCATACGCTGAGTTGGCGAAGGCCGGTATCGAACAGGGAACCTTGAGTTCCCAGCTGAACACTCTACCGACTATATATATATATATATATATATATATATATGAATACAAATGATATAGTTTGTTCTATGTATAAGTAAAATGTAATCAATATCATTGATAAAATATGTATATAAGGGAAGTGAAGACATAAGTCAACGGTGCTTGGCAACTTGGTTTCTCGCCTATGCGATATATATATATATATATATATATATATATAATATAATATATATATATATAATGTTCAATATCATTATATGTAATATAATTTAGCAGAACCTGGACAACGAGCCAACGCGATTGTAACTGACAGATGCCTATGCGATTTTAAAACAAGGTGTCTGTGTTTTTGTTTTCCCTTATATACTGTAGTACACACACACACACACACACACACACACACACACACACACACACACACATATATATATATATATATATATATATATATATATGCTTTTGTGCGTGTATATGTATTGTAAGTTGTTTTAATTACTAAAAAAAAAAATTACTTTAAAAAATAGGTGTTCACACACACACATACACTTTAACACACACACACACACACACACTCATATATATAATATATATATATATATATATATATATATATATATATATATATATATAGAGAGAGAGAGAGAGAGAGATTTGTTAATAAGACCATGGAATCGTGAAAATTGTAGTGGCCACATAATAATTTTCCAATATCATCTGCATCCTTGTATAAATGGTTAGTCGAACTTTCATCGATATTTCGGTAAGAACAAATGTTTATATATAAAGCAATTGATAACAGTCCCATATATATATATATATTGAGGAAGTCAAGCGTATTGCTATAGCAGTGGGACAAAGTAAACAGGGCGCATGGACCAGGTGGGAGAGTGCAAAAGAGAGGGTTGTAACATGGAGCGACATCAGACATATGGAGCCTAAAAAATTAAGTTTCCTGATAAAGGCAGTTTACGATATATTGCCAACACCAGTCAATCTTCACGTCTGGGGCTTAGCTACGTCAGACCTGTGGGAAAACTGCTAGCCTGAAACATATTCTCACGGGATGCTTACACGTGGAGACACAATGAAGTCCTCGAGATTGTTGCGGAGGCGTCGAAGATAGGTTGTGAGACTACAAATAAATCTGATAATAACATCAACAAAGCAATATATTTTGTTAAAGAAGAAAACATTTCGAAATTTTCGCGTAAAAATAGGCACGTGTCATCTATATTTGACGGCTCCGCGAGCTGGCGCATTGCATGCGACTTGGAACATCAGCTCGTTTTTCCAACTGAAATAACCTTAACGACCCAGCGTCCTGATATTGTCATTTGGTCTTTTAATCAAAAGAAAGTTTTTTTCGTTGAGTTGACAGTTCCATTTGAAGAAAATCTGGATTGGGCCCATCAGCGGAAGTTGGAAAAATATGAAGACCTACGTGAACAATGCGTCAGAAACGGATGGATAACGAATGTATTTCCCATTGAGGTCGGATGTCGGGGCTTTATTGCCAACTCAACCTCGGCATTTTTGTCTAAACTTGGACTTTCTCTACCAGACAAGAGGAAATACTTAAAAAAGATTGAGGAGAAAGCTCTAACCGCATCAGCGTGGATATGGCAGTCCTATATTGTGACATCAAACCGACAAAGTCTGGTGGTATCGTGAGATACTGCTGGGGCGCTCTGGGTTAGTGGTAATGATGCTCCGGCCCCGAAACCATGCCTGAACGCAGAGTCATCATCTGATGAAAACTTTGTTGGTTGCAATGCTACTGTGTAAATAGCAGTCATTGTATGAAATTATATATATATATATTATATATATATAATATATATATATATATATATATATATATATATATATATATGTGTGTGGTGTGTGTGTGTGTGTGTGTGTGTGCGTGTGCTATTTTCATAAATAAAGTGTGGTCAATATCAGTGATAGAGCAATATATATTAACCAACCCCTCCGCACGAGCAGGATGGACACAAGGTCAATTTCTTAAGCGGAGTTCAACAGGTTTGAATTCAGAGCTTTCCTTCTCCTAGACTGGTTGCCTAACCATGGTTAAAGAGCCTAGTATGCCCTACTATTTATCCATAGCTGGAGGGAGAGTAGGATTCATACTTTTCCCAAGGGTATTAGCGCTAAGTGAAATGCAATTACCACATCCAGGATTTGAACTCGGGGCAACGAGTCCATTTCTTAACACGTTAACCATTACACCACGCGCATATATGATACATCATATATGTCATTTGTACGGATACATAGTAAGACAGACTGGGCTCTTTAACTTTGGTTAGGCAACCGGTCTAGCATAAGGAAAACTCTGAATTCAAACCTGTTGAACTCCGCTTAAGAAATTGACCTTGTGTCACATCCTGCTCGTGTGGAGGGGTCGGTAAACAAATATAAATATATATGTGATATTTCATATAAAGCACTAAGTTGATCTGTATAAACATTTTTTAAACTTTGATTTTTATATGAATATTAACTATTTTACGTAGGATTCAGATGTCATCTATTTTATTGGATGATCATAACCCACGTAAAACCTTCAGAAAATAATTCTACAGAAAAAAAAAAAAAAAAAAAAAGAAACGTATAAAAATATTAATCATTCCTTTTCACATATGTATGCAGTGTTCAAATTCGTTAAATAGATCACGTATTTTCTTAAAAGTTGAAAGATTACTTCTTTAGATTCTGGGATTGGGAGGAGAATTTTTTTTGTTTGTTCAATTTCGGAATCGAATATTATGAAATAAAGTCTCATAATGCAGAGTTAAAAAATAAAACTAAAACAAATAGAACTTTTGGATTTCAGCTATTTATTTAGAAATGATTTTTTGTCAATTAAAATTTACACCGAAATGTCTTAGATGTTAATCTTCTGTTAAAAATCTCATGGTACCTTTTTTTACATAGTCTTTATAAGAATTGTTTAGTTTGGAATGTGGGCGCGATTGTTTGGTTGGATGGGTGGTTTTACGGCATGTTAACCCCTGTTGAGTTATTTTATGCCGAAAATGTTGTTTTTTTAATTCTTTCTTGATAACTACTCATATTTCTGTTACACTCAATTGTTTTAAACACATTTTTAAACTCATTTTTTCTATTTAACCCAGAGATGGGACACTAACAGATAAAAACTGTCCCGGCCAAAGTGGACCTGTGAGTAATGGGGATGAGAGGGTACTACACACTCTCCAGAGCGCCAGAAATGGAACTTCATCTTACTCAGGACACGAAAGTGGACTCGGCTACCCAACTTCAAATACTAAATGAGGATTTCACATGACGATGATACTCTTGGGAAAGGTATGAATCAAATTATTCCCCGTTCAACTATTGATGAATAGTAGAACAGAATTAGCTCTTTCGGCTTGATATATGCAAACGGTCTAGGTGAAGTAAAACTCTGATTTCAAACCATTAGTAAACCTGGAGAGGGATGGGCTTCATCGGGCAATTCTTGCTACAATTGGTATAATTGCAACCAAACAAGTATCTTTATAATAACATGTAACTGTTCGGCTTTGTACACCCAGTCGAATTGTTTGTGGTCATTTAGTGTCTAGTATAAGTTGATCCCTTCACATTAATTCAGATTGAGCAGAAAGACAGACCGGAATATATTCTAACACTGAACATGGACGCTGCAAATGTAAAAAAAACAACAACACTATTTCAAAATACGAGGGTTATTCAATAAATAAGTGTGCATCTTTGGAATTGGTTTATATCGAAGATGATGGAAATTTCACAAAAGGGCAATTCCATGTCAAATCATCCAGAGAAAAGTAAAATTGTCACCCCACCCTTCAATTTTTCGGAAATTTTGTACAATTCCCAAAATTGGCGGAGTTATGTCGATTTCTAGCTCTCCAAATTTGGTGGGGTTCACGAAAGATGGCAACTTTTTCTTATCTATTTTTGTCTGTAAAATGAGTTCTAGAGATTCCCTACTCCTGAAGATTGATTTATAAAAGCATTTTTACCCTAGAAATAAAAACATGCTATCGAAAAAGTCTGAAAGTTAAGTAATTTTAAGTTATTGATGATTTTTTATTTTTTCATAGCAAGATCAAGATCCCGAGGTGCACTGAATGTTTGGAATTGGAAGCTCAAATTTTGGGGATTGTCTAACTTTAACATAGTCTACACCAGCACAAAATTTCCGAAAAATTGAAGGGGGTGGGTGACATGGCCTGGATGATTTGACATGGAATTACCCAAAAAATTTTGTTTTGGTGCTATTTAAAATAGTGGCAAATTAAACAGTGTTCTCCAAGCTTAAACAGAGGTCTATTATAAAATTATTGGTGGTTGAGAAGTATAAAGCATGTGAAATTTACAGAAAAATGTTGTAAGAATGTGTTGTTTTTTTTTTGTTGTAGCTTTTTCTATTTTACGGAAAGTAAGTGTGTCCTTATTCACCTTTAAAGAACTACGTTTCGTGGGCGTGGTCAGTAAAGAAGGTCATGCTGAAAGTGTTCTGAGCAATTAATGGACTATCACTATTGATTTTCTTTGTAAACATCCCAGGCTTTGTGCAATTGTTGAGACCATTTTACTAGATTTTCCAAGTTTGTATATAATCGTATCTGGATTTAGCCATGTGGATTATTTACTAAGCAAACAAAACAGTACTTTTAACATAGAACATTGTGATTTGTGGCTTAAACTCACAAACCTGCAACTTAATATTTCAGATCACCTCACTACTAACAAAATCTATCCTTGCTATAAAAAAATAATCCAAGAATTAAAACTGCATTTGCATTTATAGTTTACTGATTGTTTTTCTTATGTAAATTGTATTAAACACTTGTTAAGGGGGGGGGGTGAAAATTAGATTTGGTTAGAAGGGGTGCACATCAAATAAAAAAGTTTGGGAATTGCTAATGTAGAGTGTGAAATGGCAATTGTTGATGTTGGTGTTTAAAAAGGACTTAGATAAATAGCAACAAATATGCATCTGTAAACTCTGCTTCTATTTGCAAACACCTTAGTCAAAATTCCCCTTATTTATTGTATGACCCATTTCTATGAGGCAAAACTAGCTCACTGTTTTCATTTGTGGAAGGACATGGTTACATTGTGTAATGGTTACTGTCGTAGGGAATCCTGGACGCGACTGGTTGCATTTCATTTATAAGAAGTACTTTTGGGAAAGGTACGAATACAACAATTTTTCCCTCCAACTATGAGAAAATTGTAGGGTGCACTGGAATCTTAAACCTTAATATGGCAACCGATGTAGGAGA
Source organism: Doryteuthis pealeii (assembly GCA_023376005.1). Classification (NCBI taxonomy): domain Eukaryota; kingdom Metazoa; phylum Mollusca; class Cephalopoda; order Myopsida; family Loliginidae; genus Doryteuthis; species Doryteuthis pealeii. The sequence continues at coordinate 1,430,233 of CM042138.1, read as the reverse complement.
ATGAAAACTCTGAATTCAAATCAAAGAGATTATCTTGTCGTTAATCAAAACTACTTTGAGAGCTTCTCCCTGCCACCAGATCAGATCAAGTTTTATGTAATCTGAAGAAAAAAGAAAAAAAGAAACTGAAGCTGCTTTGGTTTCTTTCTTTCAAGATTCTTTTTGTTTGTATTTTTCTTTTTTTAGGGAGAGTTATCTCCCCCTAACGATTCAAACCGGACTCTCTGAAAAGGAGGGGAATAAATACTGACAGGCAGACCAGACCAGATCAGAACCGAGTAGGTGACACGCGTGTATCCTATCATCAGCCTAATTCTAATCCAAAACCAACCCACTGTATTCACTGAGAATAAATAAAACAAACATTGTTATTGTTAACATATTCTCTGTTTTATTATCATTTCTGTATATCCTACATCTCGGAATACAACACTTTTATTTGTCTTTTCGTTTCTTTTCATTTTTTATCCTTATTAATTTTTCATATTTCTAATTAATTTTTAAGATACCGAATGCGGAGTAAGTATGCATGTGAATTATTGATCGAATAAATATGTTATAACCAAGTATTTGACTTTTTCTCTTATTCACTATTCTTACATATCTCCTACTTCTCTTTATGTGTGAGTAATTGGGCGCATTACCTACGATACAAAATGATCCTTGTATTCAACTGACATGGTAAATACGTTGTTAATTATATAGTATTCAATATCTTAGTTTTTCTTTACACTATTATGATGTCAAATATTTCTATCTAATACATATAATTTGCACACAATTGTATAGTTTCAAGTATTCTTATCTAATACTAATATTTATATTGTTTTAAATCATTTTTTCTATTTGATAATAGTCGTTTGTTGGAACACAGTTATATGGTTTCAAATAACTAATGATAATCCTTAATAAACAAATATAGCTTCAACTAAATATTATTCATACAAATAATTTACAGTTATATGGGATCAAGTATTCCTATTGAATGCAAATAGTTTTCAAACAAATCTATTTTGATTTTGGTTGCACGTCAACACATCTAGGGTTATTTCATGCCTGGAGGGTACAGAATTGTGTTCATTGTATGTCTATATTTACATTTTCGTGTAGTTTTTTCCTAAGAGTTTATTTTTCTCTCACAAAAATACAAATGATTCTTAAACAGATTTATTTCACCCAAAGATGGGACCCTGACTGGTACTACCACTCCAGGTCAAAATAAAGCTGGGAATAATGGAAAATAAAGAGGTACGTTACACTTCTAAATCTCCAGAACTGGAGCCTCACCATCTGATGCAGTTTAGTTTCCTACCCCTGAGGCTGGTGGTGTAATGGTTATTGTTGATAAAGTAAATTTTAAAAGTGTAAGATTACCAAAGAGAAATTAAGGAAGAGAAATCAAACATCATTCCTCTCCATGAACAAGAATTAATAAGAATAAGAATTCAATAAGAAATCTTTCTTTATAATTTAATAAGAAAACCAAGCTTATTAGCAAGTATAGACACGAGAAGAAGATCAATATTTTAATATATTAGTGATTTATAACGTTATTATATTTTTTATTTATCAGATAAGACCATATACAAAGCGGATGCCCACAGACTACATGTCTACTACATGTGTCACTTCCTGAGTATACTAAATGTCAAGTGGTGGCAACATGTTTCAAACAGGACCATCCAGGAGAGAAATGGACTCCTAGAACGCACTCCCTAACACGGAATACTTGTCCAACGCAACCGGAGATGGGCTGGCCCCTTAAACAGACTTGAGGATGATAGACCGCCAAAGCAGATTCTGTACACTCAACTGAGTGGGGGATCACGTGGAATTGGTACAAAGACAACATCAAGAGAAAGCTGAAGGACTTGTACAGTTGGCAAGACGCAACCAGAGACTGAATAAATTGGAGGAAAAGGATTCGCGTGGCGTCATCATCGGATACGATGAACAACAAGTAATGTAATATTTTTATTTAGTTTTACTTATGGAAAATAAGGGGTAAAGCCTTTTAACCCCTCCCAGACAAAGTAGGGTGTAGATTTTATTGACCTTTAGCCTTTGCTGGTCTCGAGCCATGTTCCTTTATAAGAGGACGTGTGCCGGGTCGTTGTACAAACAAACAAACATACATATATACAGAAAGAACCGTGCATTTATATATAGAAGTAGATGAATATTTTAGCATGATTATAAAATACCAAAATTGAATTTTACAGCTTGATACAAGAAGAGGATTATAAATCAATATATTAATTGTCGTGCTTGTATATTTTATGACCATTATCATCTTGCAACACCCCTGGTTATAAATGAGACTGTCCACATCATCCAAGATGAAATGCAAAAATTTAAATTCTGATTATTTGGTATTGCTTATCCACCGAATCCTTATTTCCTATGAGTGTCGTTACCCCAGCTAAATAATGGACCATTCTGGTCTTGTTATAAAGAGAGAAAGGGATGAAAAAGTACATGATATAAAGAAAAATATCATAATACAAGAAAGAAAATAGGGGAACGATAGTGAAAGGGTGGGTGCATGGAAGCGATAACGCTAATCAATTTCAATCAAACATAATGAAAAGAGGAAAAGAAGGAGAGACAGAAAAATGGAGTTAAAGAGAAAGAGAAAGAGAGAGTGAGAGGAAGAGAGAGAGGGAGGAAGAGAGAGAGAGAGAGAGAGAGAGAGAGAGAGAGTGAGAGAGAGTTAAATCCAGATTATCATATTTTTACAGAGTGAACTATTTGCAATAGCTCTTAAGTAAATATATCAAACGTTATAATGAATACATTATCATACTGTGATATATCCCCAAGTCCTGCTAGTGTTAATAAAAGTATAATGAATGTTTAACAGTTAATATAATCTTCTCAGTACGAAATCATCTTGATGTTTGATGTTAAAGGCATATTAGAACTACACAGCATAATCTAATATACAAGCAAGTGTTCTTGCTCTGTGTCTGCCTTGGAATACTGACTTGACTCTAGAGAGTAGCACGCAAGTGTTATGGTTATTTTTATAACTACACATGATTTATGGAAGGTCACCATACCATTTCCATGTGTCTAATCAGGCACGTTTAATCTCCTGTTCGAGATTAAGTAAGACAGCATTAATGTTTAGAAAATTATATTAGCATTTAGAACAATCTATTCACATACGTATGTGAGGGAATTTCTAAAAAGAGGATGGTCATAAGAAATACAAAGGATGGACGGGAAATTTTAAATTGATAAATAAAGAGACACAAAAAGAAAAGATTAAAAAGAAAAAGGGACAGAGAAGGAAAAGGAAAAAGAAGAATTGGAAGATCTTAGAAAGAAAGAAAGAAATAAGAAAGAAAGAAAGAAAACGAAAAAGTGGTAAGAATTAAAGAGAAACTCGGTAAACTAGATAGATAAATGGATATATAGATAAATAGATATATAGGTAGGTAGAGAGAGAGAGACAAAGAGAGAGAGAGAGAGAGAGAGGCGGTGTAGCTGGAGTTTGAACTGGTGAAAAGAAAAGGTAGGCGAAAAAAGGTAGGTAAGATAAAAACCAAATAAACAAACAAACAAACAAAAAATAAGAGAGATGACAAATACAGGTAGAGAATTGAAACCCAATGATTAGAAAAAAAGAAATAAAAAAAAAAGGTTAATGAATGAAAGCTTCGAAAAAAGAAAGAAAACAAGAAGAAATATTAGAAGTAAAGGTGAGACAAGACAAAAACGAAAAAGACAAAAACAGAAAAAAACAAAAAATAGACAAACACGTCCTTCTCCTTAAATAAATAAAAACAAAATGCATTTTTTCTTAATTCCCTCAATTTATCTTTATTTCCCCCAATTCGATTGAACGATTCAATCTTTTCTTGAATGAAACCTTTTCAGTGCAACAAGAAAACGAAGAGAAAGAGAAAACAAAGAAGAAAATAAAGGAAAGAAAATGTCGAATGCAAAGAGAAGTTTTGACTTAATGCTCAATTGATTTTTTTTAGATGCTACAGAAATTTTTTTAAATTATAAAAAAAATCATGAAAAACGATTTGCCCATCAAACTTGAAACAATGGTAGAAATTTTCTTTTTCTTTTGCAAATATACAAGATAAAAATTATTTAAAAAAAGAATTCACATATGTATAGATATATGTATATGTATGAACACATATGTTTATATATATATATATATATATATAATATATATATATATATATATATATATATATATATATGAATGTATGTATGTATAATATATACGGGAATTATATATATATATATATATATA